>SJYV01026330.1:108730-133837 GCA_006410875.1 Neotragus pygmaeus
CATTTTCCCCCATTTCATGAGAACAAGATTGCCCTCTGCTGGCCAAAGACATTTTTTTAATCAGGTAAAAATCTGACAAAGTTTACTGATTGTTTCATAGTCATCATGTATAAACAAACCTTAAGATCTGTCTCAGCCTATGGCATGATGCTTAAGCTATTGCCTTTTGAATCAATTAATCATTTTTAGCATATCTTAGTATCAAATTGATACCCAGTGAAACACTGGGCAGTGTTCAGGTAGAGAACTGAGATCCTGCTCTTGTCAATGAGAGATTGGTTGTGGATCAATGGCGTAATTGTCCAGTTAAAACACATTTTTGGGGGGCGGTCCTAAGGTGGCNAAATTGATACCCAGTGAAACACTGGGCAGTGTTCAGGTAGAGAACTGAGATCCTGCTCTTGTCAATGAGAGATTGGTTGTGGATCAATGGCGTAATTGTCCAGTTAAAACACATTTTTGGGGGGCGGTCCTAAGGTGGCAGAGGAATAGGACGGGGAGACCACTTTCTCCCCCACAAATTCATCAAAAGAACATTTCAACGCTGAGTAAATTCTACAAAACAACTTCTGAATGCTGGCAGAGGACATCAGGCACCCAGAAAAGCAGATCATTGTCTTCAAAAACAGGTAGAAAAAATATAAAAGACAAAAAAAGAGACAAAGGAGGTAGGGAGGGAGCTCCGTCCTGGGAAGGGACTCCCGTCCCAGGAAGGGAGTCTTAAAAATAGAGAAGTTTCCAAATACCAGGAAACACTCTCACTGCCGAGTCTGTGGCGAGCTTTGGAAGCACAGAGGGCAACATAACAGGGAAGAAAAATAAATAAATAATTAAAACCAACAGATTATGGCCCAACGGTAACTCCCCCAGCAGAGAAGCAGCACAGACACCTGCATCCACCACTAGCAAGTGGGGGCTGGCCAGGGAGGCGCGGGTTGCAGTGCTTTTTAAGAATCGGGCCAGAATGCCCCAAATGTAACCAGAGCAAACTAACTTGGGCTAGCATACCAGACTGTGGGATTGATAGCTACCATGCAAAAAGCTCTAACATAAAATACCACCAGGACCACACACAGAACAAAGGACGGAACAGAAATAGCTGGCTGCAGACTATCCCCTGCTGGTGACAGGCAGCCAGAGCCGTAAGAGCTGGAAGGGGGCAATCACAGCCCTGGAGAGACTTTACCTACCAAACTGCAAGCAGGCTTCTTTGCTAACTAAGAATTCTTGGGGTTCTGGACAGTCACCATCTGCCTGAAAAGGGGTGCCAGAAAACTGAGCAGCAGGGAAAGGTCGCAGTGACCACGCTTGCCAAACACCTGAGCTACTTGGTCCTGGGAAGGGCACAAAATGCAGGCCCAACTGAATCTGCACCTCTGAGGGCTACCTGAGAGCTGAGCCTGAGCGGCTTAGACCGGGGAGGTGCATGCAGCCTAGGGCTGGCCTCAGACAGTTCCCGGCGGAGCAACGTAGAGCCTGAGTGGTGTGCGCCGTGCCCAGGGGGCATGCCCAGCGGGGCTGAGACACTGCGAGCACACGCCAGTGTTACTTGTTTGCAGCATCCCTCCCTCCCCACAGCGCGACAGAACAAGTGAGCCTAAAAAAATAAATAAATAAAGTGTCCACCACCACCCGCCTTGTGTCAGGGCAGAAATCAGACAGTGAAGAGACCAGCAAACAAAAGAAGCTAAACAGAGGGAACCACCTTGGAAGTGACCCTACACTGCCCACAACGCCAGAGAAAGGCCCAGAAATATCTTTATTATTTTTACGACCGTTCTCTTTTTGTTGTTGTTGATGTTATTGTATGATTGTTCTTTCTTCTTTTCTTTTTCTTCTTCTTTTTTTAACTTAAAAAAATTTTAAGTCCTCTATTTCTCCTTTAATTTTAATTTTTATAACCTACTATCACTTTTCAGAAAAAAAAGGACCCTATTTTTAAAGCAAACGCCATATATAGATTTTTTGTGGTAGTTGTTGTTGTTTTTTTAATAATTCTCATGACTTTTTTTTTTCTTGTTCTTCTTTTCTTTAATATTGTATTTTTGCAAATCCAACTTCTACTCTAGATTTTTAATCTTTGCTTTTTGGTATTTGTTGTCAATTTTGTACATTTAAAAACCCNGTACACTTTAAAGCAGTGGTGAGTCTAGAAATTTTATGACTATATTATTGATCTGATTGGAAGATGGCCTGAGAGACTGGCCTTGAACCTGTGATTCTGAAGTTAGCAAGCTTGAGCACAGTGCATGTGTTTAGACTGTTTATCTTCTTGAGGAGGCTACAGTGAGAGCACAGGTGTAGGTTATATAAGGTGGTGGGACTCAGGCTTCGTCAAGTTACCCAACAGCACAGTCATTATTCACAGAGCTGCTGTGACAATTCAGTATGATTCTTTATGCCTAAGTGCCTGGCGTGTGTTCAAAGAAAGAAAAGAGCATGCTGGTTCTGAACATGAGTCTGCTCTGTGTCAGCTCTAGGTGAAATACACATCACCCTGAAGTCCTCTGTCCTACAACAAGGTCCATGAGAGGAAGACAGCATTTCTGTAGGGGCAGCATGAAAAGAAATAAAATGATCCTCTCTTGGGAAATACTGTCTATGCTTGAGGTAAGTCACTGAGATTTTTGGAACATATCAGATGGTAGCTGCATGACTCCATCAATCCTGTTTAAATATGCTTGCAGAGCTGAGGAGTCAGGATTTGTTTATTCTAGTCATGACAACATTTGGAAATTGACTTTGTGCCTGAAGGCTAGCAGGCCTTCAGTAAGTGTTCAGTGAATCAATAGATGAATTGGTGTATAAATGGGAAAGAAAAAAAAGTCATGAACTATTTCTTAAGACCACCTATGGGAATCTTCCATTTCCACATATATACCCAGTCCCCAGATTGGACTATCTGAAGGAAAAAGTCCAAAATATTTTATACCCATACATTTCTACATGTATAACCACAGGAGAACGCTCAAAGTATTTTGTAAACTTCTCATTTTTCTTCTGAAAGTGAAAATGTTAGTCATGTTCAACTCTCTGCCATCCCATGGACTGTAGCCCACCAAACGCTTCTGTCCATGGGATTCTCCAGGCAAGAATACTGGAGTGGGTTGCCATTTTCTTCTCCAGAGGATCATCCCAANTTCTTCTGAAAGTGAAAATGTTAGTCATGTTCAACTCTCTGCCATCCCATGGACTGTAGCCCACCAAACGCTTCTGTCCATGGGATTCTCCAGGCAAGAATACTGGAGTGGGTTGCCATTTTCTTCTCCAGAGGATCATCCCAATCCAGGGATCAAATCTGGGTCTTCTGCATTGAAGGTAGGTTCTTTTCTATCTGAGCCACCCAAGGAAGCCCCATTTTTCTTCTAGCCCCGGCAAATTCTACTCTCAGATTATAGATAGACAGATAGACCATCCTCTGAAATCTAAGCATTTGTGGGAGTTATCCCCACTATCCATTCACACCTTCCTCCTCAGGAACAGAGACCTGTTTTTTCAGTTGGATGCATGCCTGCGCGGGACCACACTACATTTTCCTGCCTCCATTTCAACGAGGTATGGTCATGTGATAGGTCCTGCCCAACAGAATGTGAGCAGAAGTAGCGACGGCCACTTCCTGGAAATGTCCTTAACCAAAGGGAGCTGTCCTGCCTTTCCTCTTTCCTCAGAAGTGCCAGCTGAAAAAAATAACCATCTTGATGATTGAGATGAACTTGGGAATGAAAGACCTGTGTAAAAGGTAAAAGATAGGAAGGTGGTCCCTAATACGGGTCCCTTAAGAACTTCACCCCAAAGAGAAATAAACCTCAGTTTGAAAAACAAAAACCATATTTTGGTGTTTTCTTTCCCACAAAGTCAAAACAAATCCTGATTTATACAAAATTGACACTTGGAAAATTTGGAAATGCTGTTCATTACAATGTGCTCACAGAAAATGAACACAGGGCTAGAAAATGGTTACTGGACAGAGTAAAGTATAACTTTACTCATGACAGCAATGAATATGAGCTCTGGTCCAGCTTCTATCCCTACTTAGCTTGTTGACATTCAATAAACCACTTCCTTTCTAAAGCCTCAGTTTGTCCCTCAGCAGAAAACGGGCATTAAAAAACATATCTCCCCTACAAATTTACTCACCAACTCAATGGACATGAGTTTGAGCAAGCTCTGGGAGATGGTGAAGGACAGGAAGCCTGGCGTGCTGCAGTCCACGGGGTCGCAAAGAGTTGGCCACGACTGAGCGACTGAACAGCAACAAAACAAATGTATTAGTCCATGATAATTTTTAGAAAAATACAGCATGAGCTCCTGTGTGAAATAATCTGGTCAAGCTTAAAGATTTAAGGAAAGAAGAATCTGGTTGTAAACATACTCAGTCAATATTTGCTGTGCACCTGATTCACGCCAGGTACTATGCTAAGTAATGGGAATACAGAACTGACCCAAACAGAGACATTAGCAAATATTGATAAATAATTGTAAACAGAAAAAGATTTGCACAGAAAAGAAGTATATAGCTTATGGAACCAGGTGTCAGAGGGACATAACCTAGTTGTAGGAAGAGGAATCAGGAAAAAATACATGAGAAAGTGATATTTAAACTGAAATGTGAAGGCTGAATAGCAGGTGACTAGGGGCTTCCCTGGTGGCTCAGAGGTTAAAGCGTCTGCCTGGAATGCAGGAGACCTGGGTTTGATCCCTGGGTCGGGAAGATCCCCTGGAGAAGGAAATGGCAACCCACTCCGGTACTCTTGCCTGGAGAATCTCATGGAGGGAGGAGCCTGGTAGGCTTCAGTCCATGGGGTCGCAAAGAGTTGGACACGACTGAGCAACTTCACTTTCACTTTCAGGTTGAAAACAGGGAAGAAAGAAAGACACAGAAACAACTATCTTAAGTAAACTTCAAAGGCTCCTTAAGGACAAGTTGATTAAGATCATTGGGTCACAAAAAGAGACTCAGATTTACTTTCTCTCAGGCCTGGCCCTACTATAAACTTGATGCCTCCCAGCAAAATCTCCACCCAATCCTTAATACCCATGACTTCAGCTCTGGAAGGTATTTTTTCTTGAAGTTGCAACAGTGAGAATTTTTAGACTAGATACTCTCCCTTTCACATATTACAGCAGTTTTAAACTTACTGCTGAATATACAAGGTAGACAGTATTAGCCTCAATTACAGGGCAGAAATGGAAAGCTGGTGAAGTTAAGCGGCATACGTGGGTGTAAGCGATGGGACCTGAATTTTTCTTCTCATGTTCTATTTCCTCATCCAATGTCTGTTCACCCCTATCTTTCTAGTGTAGATACTATTTTCACACACAGGTGTGACTGTAAGGGAAAGAAATTAATTTATCTCTACTTAATTCAACAATGCTAGTGAGAGAGATTAAGGTAAAATAATTTCTTCACTCCATTTAGGACCTGCTTCTAAGCCACACAAGAAAGTAAAGACTTTCAATCCACCCTTTGGTTTTGACCCCAAACATTATTACACAGCTTGATCAGAACCTTTATCCAACAGAATTGGCTTTACATGACACTTGTCTCTCCACCCTCGACTCCACCCTCAGAGCATAAAGATTCAGCACCATAGGGAAGAAAGAACATTCTCAAAAGAATGTGCTATAAGCCCTGAAGGCAGTTCTCAGGAATGTCCAAACATGTTTTGAGCAATGGTGAAGCCCTCTGAATATTAGGGCTCACCTGGATGAGATCTTTAACTCTGATCATNGAATGGGACTTCTCTGGTGGTCCAGTGTTTGAGAATCTACCTGCCAGTGCAGGGGACACAGGTTTGATCCCTGTCTGGGACAGGTTTGATCCCTGTCTGGGAAGATCCCACATTCCAGGGACCAGCTAAGCCCGTGTACCACAACTACTAAGCCCATGTATCTAGAGACCATGCTCCACAGCAAGAAAAACCACCACAGTGAGAAGCTCATGCACCACAGATAGACAGTAGCCCTTGCTTACCACAACTAGAAAAAGCCTGTGTGTAGCAACGAAGACCCGGTGCAGCCAAAAATAAATTAATAATAATAATAAACTGGCTTGGAAAATCAAGCTTTCATCAGCTCACAAACAAGCCAGTTAGGAAAAAACTGGTTCTGTCTCTTTATCAATATTCTAAAGGGTTCCGTTTAACTCAAAATTTTATGAAGCTACCCAAAAGTCTTGTTGTGAAGAATGGAGCCACATTATATAGAAAAGGAGATTAAGTATGTGGGGTTTAACAGTTATAATCTCAAGAACAAATTACTTTAAAATATAGTGAATTAATAAATAATTTGAAATCATATGATCATCTCAATAGATGCAGAAAAAGCCTTTGACAAAATTCAGCACCTATTTATGATTAAAACTCTTCAAAAAATGGGCATAGAAGGAATCTACCTCAACATTGTAAAGGCCATATATGATAAGCCTACAGAAAACATTATTCTCAATGGTGAAAAACTGAAAGCATTCCCCCTAAGATCAGGAACAAGACAAGGGTGTCCATTTTCACCACTATTATGCAACACAGTTCTGGAAGTCCTAGCTACAATAATCAGAGAAGAAAGGGAAATAAAAGGAATCCAGATCAGAAAAGAAGAAGTAAAGCTGTCACTGTTTACAGATGACATGATACTGTACATATAAAACCCTAAAGATAGTATCAGAAAATTACTAGAGCTAATCAGTGAATTTAGCAAAGTTGCAGGATACAAAATCAATACACAGAAGTCACTTGCATTTCTATATACTAACAATGAAAAATCAGAGTAATTAAGGAAACAATCCCATTCACCATTGCAACAAAAAGGATTAAATATCTAGGAATCAACTTACCTAAGGAGACAAAAGAACCGTACACATAAAATTATAAGATACTAACAAAAGAAATCAAAGATGACATAAAAAGATGGAGAGATGTTCCATGTTCCTGGATAGGAAGAATCAATTATAAGAAAAGGTCAGTTTTCATTCCAATTCCAAAGAAAGGCAATACAAAAGAATGCTCAAACTACTGCACAGTTGCACTCCTTTCATATGCTAGTAGAGTAGTGCCCAAAATTCTCCAGGTCAGGCTTCAGCAATACATGAACCGTGAACTCCCTGATGTTCAAGCTGGTTTTAGAAAAGGCAGAGGAACCAGAGATCAAATTGCCAACATCCGCTGGATCATGGAAAAAGCAAGAGAGTTCTAGAAAAACATCTATTTCTGCTTTATTGACTATGCCAAAGCCTTTGACTGTGTGGATCACAAGAAACTGGAAAATTCTTCAAGAGATGGGAATACCAGCCCACCTGACCTACCTCTTGAGAAATCTGTATGCAGGTCAGGAAGCAACAGTTAGAACTGGACATGGAACAACAGATTGTTTCCAAATAGGAAAAGGATTACGTTAAGGCTGTATATTGTCACCCTGCTTATTTAACTTCTATGCATCATGAGAAACACTGGACTGGAAGAAACACAAACTGGAATCAAGATTGCTGGGAGAAATATCAATCACCTCAGATATGCAGATGACACCACCNGATGTACTCCTTTTCCTATTTGGAACCAGTCTGTTGTTCCATGTCCAGTTCTAACTGTTGCTTCCTGACCTGCATACAGGTTTCTCAAGAGGCAGGTCAGGTGGTCTAGTATTCCCATCTCTTTCAGAATTTTCCACAAGTTTATTATGATCCACACAGCCAAAGGCTTTGGCATAGTCAACTTCTCATTAAATGTATCTTAATAGGATCCCATTTCTTCAAAAGTGGTTTGATTTATTCACCTATCAAGACTCAGCTAAATGCCAGTACTTTTCTAAAAGCGTCCCTGCATCTCTTGAATAGATGTGACTCTTCTTCTGCACTTTGAGAAAACTTGATTTAGGCCTTTTTATGGCACTTTTGAGGAGCTACCTGCCATTCTTTTACTAGACTAAAAATTCCTTGAGGGAAAAGACTGCCTTTCCAACTAGCATATTTTTTTTATACCTAGTAAATTCTGAATAAACATTGTTGAATACGAAGTTTTTAACCAAAGAGAGAATCATATGTCATCACTTTAACTCAAGTAATATTTTCAGATTAAAGTTACCTAAAATCATTATAATTCAAAAGTATAATACTGACTCCCTTAAGTAACAGTTCAAAAGATAGTCTGTTGAAATAAAATCTGTGTGCTATAATTTCTTGAGATCCAGAAGTTTCTATGCTTAAGAGTTTATCTTTTAAGAGAAGCAATCTATTCTATGTAAAGATTCTGATCATTACAAAAGCATATACTATGTCAAACCTACTCTTCTGAAACTTAGCTTTAGTAGTTTTCCTCTCAGTTTTCCTACCCAAAAGAATAGAAAAACAAAAGAATGTTCTAGCACTTGAAATAACCCTGCAATAAGATGAACCTCAATATCAGGAGATCCCATGCCACCCAACTGAATTTTCTACATCTTACAATTCATATTCATCATATTTGGCAAACATAGTCTTTGCACTTTCCTGGACAGTTCACCAGTTATTCTTTGCCATTATCAATACAAAGGGAAGTTTAGCTGTTACGTTTTTTAAAGTGGATTGATGACGATAAATTTGTTGAGTCTAGGCATGGAGACAAGAAAATGAAGTGAAGACAGTTTTACCTTAGGATCATGACCAAATGGGGATAAAAAGATAAAATTTTCTGTATTTAAGTCATAACTATAAGATAGAAAAAAGACTGAAGAGGCCTCAGTACTATACCACATAAACCTTCTCATTTTGCCTCAAGAGACATTGATATAATCTACTATCAGGAATGGAGAGTATTTCTGCTGTCAGAATACAGATGTTACTAGAAAAACAGAGTCATCCTGGCCTTTCTTTCAGCAGAGTTCATAAAGATGATTATGGGGATCTCTGTGCTTATATTCTTGAAGTAGTAGAGAATTTTCAGTTCCTACAACTTGGAAAAAGCTGGCTGGAAATCAGTATTACTAATCACTAGGGAAATACAAATCAAAACCACAATTAGTTTATCACCTGACACCTGTCAGAATGGCTATTCTCCAAAAGAAAATAAATGCTGCCAAGGATGCGGAGAAAAGCCAACCCTCATGCGCTGCTCGTGGGAATATAAATTGGTACAGTCACTATGGAGAATAGTGTGGAGGTTCGTCAGGAAACTAAATTATCATATGATATAGTAATTTCATTGCTGCGTATATATCTAAAGAAAAAAGACATTCAAAAAGATGAATGCATCCCAATGTTCATAGCATTTTTCACAACAGCCAAGATAAGGAAGCAACCTAACCTGCCCACAACAGAGGAATGGATAAAGATGTGGTATATATATTCAACAGAATATATCTCAGCCAAAGCAAAGAATGAAATCTTGTCATTTGTAACAACATGGAGACCTGGAGGGCATTATGCTTAGTGAAATAAGTCAGACAGAAAAACAAATGCTGTATGTTATCACTTATATGTGGAACTTAATAAATAAATATAAGAAAACAGAAACAGACTCAAAGATACAGGGAGCAAGTAGTTACCAGTGGGAAGAAGAATGGGGGAGGGACAAAATAGGGGTAAAGGATTAAGAGGTACAAACTATTATATATATTAACAAAATAAATAAGCCACAAGGATATATTGCACAGGTAATATAGCCAATATTCTCTAATAACTTTAAATGGAATATAATCTATAAAAATATTAAATCAGTATGTTATATACCTGAAATTAATATAATATTGTAAATCAACTATATGTGGGACTTGCCTGGAGGTCCAGTGGTTAAGAACCCACCTTCCAATGCAGGGTACACAAGTTCAATCCCCGGTTGAAGAACTAAGAGCCTACATGCTGCAGGGCTACTGTGCCCCTGTGCCACAGCTAAGACCAGTGGCAGGGACTTCTGGTGGTCCAGTGGCTAAGGCTCCGATCTCTCAGTGTGCGGGGCTTGGGTTTGATCCCTTGACATTTACTCAGGGGACTAAATCTCACATGCTGCAACTAAGACCTGACACAGCCAAACAATAAAATATTAAAAAAAAAATAATAAATAAGAATTAAATGAATTCCATCAAAAAGCAAAAAAGACCAGATGCAACCAAATATAAAAAAAATCAACCATACATCAAGTATTCTATACACACATAAAAACTTACATACTGCTATATGTCATATCTCAATCAAACTGGAAGAAAAAATGGGAATTTTCATAGTAAAACCAAAAAACCTCAGGTGATTAACATGTAAGTTTGAAAAATTCAGCTGTATTGCCTCAAGGGAGTTCTGTCATTCTTTCTTTCATAGTATTTTAAATACATTCCAAAAAGGTAGGGACACTGTAGCAAGTAATTGTGGCCATGGTTCTCCAACTTCAGCAAGCATCCCAATCACCTGGGGAGCTTGTCACACCACTGCTGGACCCTATCCTCAGTCTCTTGATTGTCTCCATTTCTGTAGATCTGTAGTGGAATCAGAGGAAAGTGAAGTTGCTCAGTCGTGTCCAACTCTTTGCAATCCCATGGACTGTAGCCTACCAGGCTCCTCCCTCCATGGGATAGGCAGATGCTTTAACCTCTGAGCCACCAGGGAATCAGAGGATCTGCATTTCAATTTCCCCGGTGATGCTAATGCAGTTATAGGGAGGATTAGAGTCTTAGAACAGAGAAGGCACTGGCAACCCACTCCAGTACTCTTGCCTGGAGAATCCCATGGATGGAGGAGCCTGGTCGGCTGCAGTCCACGGGGTCGCTAAGAGTCGCACACGACTGAGTTACTTCACTTTCACTTTTCACTTTCATGCATTGGAGAAGGAAATGGCAACCCACTCCAGTGTTCTTGCCTGGAGAATCCCAGGGGCAGGGGAGCCTGGTAGGCTGCTGTCTATGGGGTCGCACAGAGTCGGACACGACTAAAGTGACTTAGCAGCAGCAGAGTCTTAGAAACCTCTAAGCTATTCACCTGAATGTGGGTTAATATTCTTCGACAGAACATGGCAAAAATTTATCAATAAGGGTTGTTCTCTTGTGGAAGGAAATTCGGTATTAATTATCTTAGGAGGCCCTGTCCTGTAACTTTCTCAGAAATATAAATTTAAATGCAATATACATAAATATAAACTCAATAATTTTCCTGATAGAAGTGATTAAAATGAATTAAAGAAATTTCTAAACATTTTTCTTTTAGTTGACAAAACAGCCATAAACATGGCTCTAATAAATATTGGTTCATTAACAAACATCGAAAGTGCTGTTCTAGGGCTTGGGGATACAGTGAATGGTCAAAACAAAGTCCCAGTCCTCATAATATTCTACTATCTCATATATCCTATCTGAACACTCATTTATATTATTGGACAAAATCTTAGTGACTTTATCCAAAAGAACTCTTCAACTAATAAAATAGCGTACTTCTTTTCTGTAGAACACCAAAATCAACTTTGGGAAGGAGTATACATTTCGATATACTCATCTCTAGTAAGCTACAATCAGGTTGCAAGAAAGTAATTCTTTTTTCCTGACAGGGATTTTGTAAGAAGCAGCAAAAGGCTACAGTTATTGTTCCAGCCTAATTTTATGCCTCAACGGTGTATATCTGATGACTTGGATTCCTCCAATTGTAAAATGGGAAAGAGAATTCTGTTATAAAACTAGAGAATTCTCCTTAACTTAGCAAGGCAGGTTCCAGTGTGAATCTAACATCTCAACATGTGATTAAATTTCATTTACTCATCACTAGGTTTCAGTAAAATGTGTGGTAGGAATCAAATTATCATATTTGACCCTAGACAAGGGAAAATTAAGGAAAATAATTTTGAAAGTTTATTTGAAAGCTGTATTAGGGGATGTAGGAAAATTACAAATTCTTTTTTTAAAATAAAATAAATTATTACTTATTTGGCTGTACCAGGTCTTAGTTGCAGAATGTGGGATCTATTAACAGTTCCCTGACAAGGGATTGAACCCAGTCCCCCTTGCATTGGGAGTGCAGAGTTTTAGCTACTGGACCACTAGGGAGGTCCCGAAAAAATGTACAAATTCTTTACCAGCTTTTCTGACGTATAATTTATATACCATAAAATTGATGTGTTTAAGTATAAAATTCAATGACTTTAATAATTCAATTTTAGAACATTTCCATTGCTCAGAAAGATTTCTCCACTCTATCTGCAGTTACTTTCTGTTCCTACTCTCTGCCCCAGGCAACCATGCATCTACTGTCTCTACAGATTTTCCTTCTGGAAACTTCATATAAATGGAATTATATTTGGTTTTTTCTGTCTAGCTTCTGTCATTTAGCATGTTGGGGTTTATCCATGTTATAACATGTATCATTACTTCATTCCTTTTAGCTGTTTAATAGTATTCCACTGTATGAATATGCCACCTTTTATTTATTCATTCATCAGTGGATGGACAATTGGGTTGTTTCTAGGTTTTGGCTATTTAATAATACTTATAAACATCCACAAACAAGTCTCTGTTTTGGACATGTTTACATACCTTTTGGGTACATAACCAGAGTGTAATTGCTGGGTTATACGGCAAATTTATGTTTAAATGTCACACTGTTTTTATTGTCAACTCTCGATTCTATTCCATTGATCCATATGTCTGTCCTTAAGGCAGCACCACACTGTCTTGATTATTGTTGTTTATATTAAGTTTTAAAATTGGGAAAACTGAGACCTCCAATTTTGTTCTTTTTTCTCCTCCAAGAATGTTTTGGCTATTCTGGGTCCTTGATATTTCTATATTAATTTTATATTCAGCTTGTCAGTATCTGGAAAAAAGGTTGGTGGAATTTCAATAGGCATTGTATTGAATTTGTAGATCAATCTGAGGGATAATTACCATTTTTAATAATATCACATCTTCTAATCCCTGAATGTGAAATGTTTCTCTATGTAGATCTTCTTCAGTTTCTTTCAGCAATGTTAGCTAAAAGTGTACAAGTCTTGGACTTCTGTTAAATTTATTATTATTTAATTCTTTTTGCTACTACTGTGAATGGAATTATTTTCTTAATTTTTGAATTGTTCATTGCTAGTATACAGAAATACAATGGATTTTTGCATATTGAGATTGCATCCTTTGAACTAATTTAGTTCTAGTAGTTTTTTTGTGTGTGTAGCTTCTCAAGATTTTCTACATATAGGATCATGTCATTGATTAATGAAGATAGTTTATATTTTCTATTCCAATCCAGATGCTTTTTATTTCATTTTCTTGCCCTGGCTGGGACCTTCAGTACAATGTTAAATGTAAGCGGTGAGTGTGGAGATCCTTGCCTTATTCCCAATCTTAAGGAGAAAACATCAGATTTTCACTATTAAAAATGATGCCAGCTGTAGGTTTTTGTAGATGCTCTTTATCTGGGCATCTGATAAATGCTCTATCCATTATTGAGAGTGAGGTATTAGTCCCCAACAATTATGCACATATTTTGGGGCTCTATTAAGTGTGTATCTTAAAGTCTATTTTATCTGGTATTAGTATAGCTACTCCAGCCCTCTATGGTTACTATTTGCATGCAACATTTTTGTCCATCTTTTTAGTTTTAGCCTGTTTGGGTCTTTGAATTGAAACTGGTTCTCTGGAAGGCAGCATATAGTTGATCTTGTTTTTTATCTAGTTTGACAGCAACTCACAGGTTTTTTTTACTAAAGAAGCATGTTTTTCTCTAAGGTTATTCTTTTGAAACACACATACAACTTTGGGATATGGAGCAATAAGAGAGAGGAAAAGACACCCTTAGCCAGACTAACCCTGGCAATCACTACAGTGACAGATGGCGCCTCTTTCTCTTGTCTGATCCCGTGACCTACCTCTCAGCCACTGCCAGCAGCCGTTCTGGCCTAAAGGTACCTTCGGTGTCAATGTACATGGCCTTTCCTTCACCTCCACCTCGGTCAATGGGAAGCTGGAGAGGAAAAGAATAGTGGAAATGACATTGTACTTCTGATATAACTGAACAACTTCCTTCTGATGGGCCTATAATTGCTCCCGCTCCCAGTAAAGCAAAAGGAAAAATAAAGTGACAATAAGATCTAGGGAGGAGACACTCACTTCTGAGAGAGGTACATCTACTAGTAGGTATGGAAGTCATTGTGCGGCTAGAGTCTGGCCAGAGTTGAAGAGTGCTTGGAAATACATACCAAAGTAGGCGATAAAATTTTTTTAAACACATACACTTCTTCCAATTAAAAAATTTCTATCATTGTATACCAGCAAAAGACTGATCAAGTCTCTCAAGGCAATTTGGAAGATCATTTACTTAGCTTTAATAAGCAAGAGACTCTGAGCCAATACCCAATTCATTTTATCATATCCAGATCACACTTAAATGAGCAGAGCTCATATTTACTGAGCAGAGTTCATTCCTTCAGGTTGCTGAAGGAGATTGGCAAATACCCCAGGGGCATCCCTAGCACATTTAATAGGTGTTTGCTCCAATAGTACACGGATATTGAAAATAAACGTAGAAAAGGAAAAATAATCAGTTTTTTTTAAAAGAAAGAAGATGGAGGAATGCCAGGAAAACTGTCTCATGAGCTGTTAAGGGAAATCTGCTTTAGGCTACCTATCCCATACCAGATACTGAGTTCTACAGATTTTAAGTGAATGTGGCTAAATGGTAGTTTCCACCCTTGAAATCTACTTTGGAACCTTTAAATTCTGAGGAAAATCCCTTACAACGGTTTACATTAAGTGCCTGGTAATGCCAAAATTTTGTCTTTTCTGATTTCTGAGAAAAAGGATTTTTTTCAAAATTACAAAAGTACTACATGCTTCTATTAAAAATTTAAGCAATATAGAAATAAGTAGAGTGAAAAAAAGAGGAAAATTTCTTCTTTTAAAAACTCCCATCTCCCAGATCATTTTCTGTGTATTTTCATACACTTTTTATATATGTGATTCTGCCACTTGCTATGTGACCCTGAGAATATTCTCAGTTTTTACATTTTGTGTAAAATGTAATAAAACCTACCTATGGCACTGTTTTGAAGGTTAGATAATTCATGCTAAGTGTTTAGCACACTGACTGACATATAGAAGGCACCTGGAAGACTCAAGCTATCCTCCACCTCTAGGGCACTGACTTTAGCATATATTCAATTACAGAAGGCTTCATTAATTTGGAAAGGGGAAAATGATTATGTTGTCATTTGGTAGGCTGGCAGATAAAATTTTTCAAACCATAGGAATTTGTGGAAAGAGCAAAAGATATATATACAACAGAAGAATGTCTTCAGAAAGCAGAAACTGCCTCGGTTTTGGGGGAGGAGAAAATCTTGACATTCAGGGGCCTAAGTCCACAGGAATTAAAATGAATGAGGTTCTCCTTTCTCTCACTTTCTTGCATCTTTAGTACTAGCATGAGTTCTTTTCCAGCTAAACAGACCTCCTTGGGCAGACGGGAGGCCATGAGTGTGTGGACAGGGCATTGGTAGGCACACTGACAGCAGAGAAGTGGCCTGCTGGCCTGGTCACAGGGGGATGGACTACATGCTGCACACCCCTGCTCATTTTGTCTCCTTTGCCTCACCCTTCCAGTGTCACCTCAGCCATCTCGTGTTGGTACCAAGGTAGCTATTTGTAATAACTGCTTAGTACCATAAGCAGAGACATCACTTTGCTGACAGAGGTTCATATAGTCAAAGCTATGGTTTGTCCAGTAGTCATGTATGGATGTGAGTGTGGGACCATAAAGAAGGCTCAGCGCTGAAGAACTGATGCTTTTGAACTGTGGTGCTGGAGAAGACTATTGAGAGTCCCTTGGTCAGCAAGGAGATCAAACCAGTCATTCCCAAAGGAAATCAACACTGAATATTCATTGGAAGGACTGATGCTTAAGCTCCAATACTTTGGCCACCTGATGCAAAAGAGCTGACCCACTGGAAAAGACTCTGATGCTGGGAGAGACTGAGGGCAAGAGAAGGGGGCGACAGAGGATGAGACAGTTGGATGGCATCACTGATTCAATGAACATAAGTTTGAGCAAACTCACAGAAATAGTGAAAGACAGAGAAGGCGGGCATGCTGCAGTTCATGAGGTTGCAAAGAGTCGGACACGACTTAGTGACCAAACAACCACAACAACCATAATTTAACCTTATTTCATAATGATGCAAGCTGTTTAGAACTTCAACCATTTTATAATGCTGTGGTGTAAATTCTTTCTACATATATTCTTGATTGTATGTGAAAAGTTTTCTAAGACACATTTTCTGTCAAGGGCATGTGCATTTAAAATTGGTACTTAATACTGTCCTCTCAGGATTTTAAAATTATTCTAGTACTGTGAACAGACTCAGGCTATTCATTTTTATAACCTAAGTATGACTCTTAACTTTATATAACTTCACTATTAGACAGATCTGATATATAACAGGGTTTTACTTCATTAGGTCGAGAAAATCTGAACAAATAAGAGGTGATAAAATTTAAATACTAATCTAACAGCCTCTCTAAATCTCTGGTTCCAGCTCTTAGGCTAGTGACATGTAATCCTTTCCATTATTGATGAATTAGAATTTTTTTCCTCTGATAAAAATATCAAAAATCCAGTTATTCAGCCAACTGTGAATGTTCAGTTGTTTTTATAGAGAGGGTATGTTTTAGAATTTTGCTTCAGTTTATTGTAAACAGGCATTATCTGACTAATAAACATTCCTGAGATAGGAGTCTGTACAACTTAAGAGCATCAGCATGCTACGCTGAGTTGCCAACGGCAACTACAGATATTATGTAATGTACTCTAAATATTTATTCCACATGAATCCCTGTCAAAACAACATAGGGAAAACATTTCTATTTATAAAGGTCACATATCATATCAGATGACCCATATCTGACTGATATTTTAAATGGTTCTATTTCCTTTTAGCTAAAATTTTCTAATGGTGCTTGAGCAATAAGCTGTAGCTCTGGCAGCTTGATTGTACCACTGTTCCTCTTCTCAATGCTTCTCCTCTATCCTAAAAGTTCTTATATCCCCCTTTTCTCCTTGGAGTTATTTATGAGATGAGCCAACATAGCTTATGTCTACTTGATATTGGAATCCTAACGTGGCTGTCATGTGGTGACATTTTGGTTGCAATGGAAAAGATCAGTAGAGTTACTGAGGAGAGAAAGACAATCAAAATGAGAAATGTGAAAGGAAAATGATGAGAAAAACAGGAGACCAAGTTGGGCCTCTTGTTATTAGATAAACTTTTATTCATGCAGAATGAAAATATTTTCCTATCTCAAGAAATGGTATTGACAACTTCAAGCAGTGTTGACTGATGCACATTATCTGTAAAATGAAAAAAAAAAAAAAAGAGAGAGAGAGACAGATTTTCTTGGGTGACTTGAGAGAATCAATCTCACAATATAAGCCTCTGCAGATATATCTGTTTCACTAAATGTGAACTTTATTCAAGACACGGTCCTAACAAAATCCATATTTTTTTAATGGCACATACCATCTTTATAACATAGCACTACAGTGATATAACAAACATTTTTATAAAGTGCTCTTAAATACAGAATAAATTATAAACGGTAGTTCATAATTTGTTTCAAAAGGGAAAATACACAAAAGAGAACAATTTATATTTGATGTTTAAATTTGTAAGTTCCAAGAATGAATGTTATTTTGTTGAGAGGATAAGAACTCACATTGGATAGTAAGATACCAGGAAGTCCCCTCTGTCATAGTGATTGAAGAAGGCAGATTTCCTTTCAGTTATTCTCTAACTCCATGGGTAAGTTGGGTCCTTGGGAGGAGTGAGTGTAATCTACTAGACAGTTTCCAACTTAACTATGGCTTGATTTACAATCCTTCAACTTTACCATGGTGTGAAAGTGATACAAATTTGTACAAACCAAAACTCTGAATTTTGATCTTTTACCAGGTGAGTCATTTGCTGTACAACACTTTCAGGGTACTGGGCAACCACACTGTGCTCCCAGTCAGCCACCTGAGCTGGAGGGCAAACAGCTAGTACAGGTACAACATTCTGGTTCTCACTTTTAGTATAGGATGCAATAAACTACACATGAGAAATTCAACACTTTATTACAAAACAGGCTTTGTGTTAGATGATTTTGCCCAACTGCAGGCTAATGCAAGTGTTCTGAGCATGTTTAAGGTAAGCTGGGCTTAGCTATGATGTTCAGTAGGCTAAGTGCATTAAATGCATATTTAACCTGTAAAACTACCGCACAACTGGACTCATCTCACACGCTAGCAAAGTAATGCTCAAAATTCTCCAAGCCAGGCTTCAACAGTATGTGAACCGTGAACGTCCAGACTTTCAATCTGGATTTAGAAAAGGCAGAGAACCAGAGATCAAATTGCCAACATCCACTGGATCATCAGAAAAGCAAGAGAGTTCCAGANTTGAGCTGTAAGCCAACTGTTTCACTCTCCTCTTTCACTTTCATCAAGAGGCTTTTTAGTTCTTCACTTTCTGCCATTAGGGTGGTGTCATCTGCATATCTGAGGTTATTGATATTTCTCCCAGAAATCTTGATTCCAGCTTGTGCTTCTTCCAGCCCAGTGTTTCTCATGATGTACTCTGCATAAAAGTTAAATAAGCAGGGTGACAATATACAGCCTTGACATATTCCTTTTCCTATTTGGAACCAGTCTGTTGTTCCATGCCCAGTTCTAACTGTTGCTTCCTGACCTGCATATAGATTTCTCAAGAGGCAGGTCAGGTGATCTGTTATTTCCATCTCTTTCAGAATTTTCCACAGTTTATTGTGATCCGCACAAAGGCTTTGGTATAGTCAATAAAGCAGAAATAGATGTTTTTCTGGAACCCTCTTGCTTTTTCCATATCTAGTGGATGTTGGCAATTTGATCTCTGGTTTCTCTGCCTTTTCTAAAACCAGCTTGAACATCTGAAGTTCACGGTTCACATATTGCTAAAGCCTGGCATGCCTTAGGACATCTAATTCAATCATCTCCATTCATTCCAGTATTTACTGAGCACTGACTTAGGCAGTAGCAATACAGTAGAGAACTCATCAGTTACTATAAGCCAGGTTAATACTTTCATGAGTTTTAAGAGCATGGGCTCTGAAGTTGGATTTGACTCCTGTAGCTACTACTTAAATGCAATATGAATTGTTTAGGAATTGTTTATGAATTGCTTAGGAATTAACTCATTGTGTCTGTTTCCAAATCCATCCTAGCAAAGCAAACAATGAAGAAACAGAAGGCATCGAGGGAAGTTGTTTCCCTAATGTAGGAGATACTAGGCATGCTTGTATAACAATGAAAATAATTTAATAAAGAGGTAGACCAGAAAATAGAAGGAGCAGAGTCCTTGGAAAAGTGGCAAGGCATGGTAACCAGATCACAATGGCAGGATCTTTGAGAGGAAAAGAGACAGTTCTCTATTGTAACCCAAGGTAAGAAAAGGTGGCTATAGATAGATGGATTTACCTCACACCAGTCAGAATGGCCCTCATTAAACAGCCTACAAATAACAAATGCTGGGGAGGGTGTGGAGAAAAAGGAACCCTCCTACACTGTGGGTGGGAATGTAAACTGGTATAGATACTATGGAAAACAGTATGGAGGTTCCTCAAAAAACTAAAAATAGAGTTACCATATGCTCCAGCAATCCTACTCTTGGGCATACACCCAGAGAAAACTTTAGTTCTAAAAGATAGATGCACCCCTGTGTTCACAGCAGCACTATCATAACAGCTAAGACATAGGAGCAACCTAAATGTCCACTGATGAATGGATAAAGAAGATGTGCATATATACAACAGAATACTACTCCACGGATTAGTACACAGATATACAATGGAATACTACTCCATGGGTTAGTACACAGATACACAATGGAATACTACTCAGCCATAAAAATGAATGAAATACTGCCACCTGCAGCAACACGGATGGACCTAGAGATTATCACATTAAGAGAACTAAGTCTGAAAGAGAAAGACACACCATATGATATCACTTACACGTGGACTCTAAAATGTGATACAAAGTAATTAATCTCCAACTAAAATAAATAATTTTATATTAAAAAATAAATAAATAAAATGTGACACAAATGGACTTATCTACAAAACAGACATAGAGAAAAGGGGGGGGATGTTGGGGATGGATAGATTGGGAGTTTGGGATTAGCAGTTGCAAAGTATTATACAGAATGGATAAACAACAAGGTCCTACTATACAGTACAAGGAACTACATTCAATGTTCTGTTAAAGAGACTTTCCTGGTGATCCAGTGGTTAAGAATCCACCATGCAATGCAAAGGGCATGGGTTCAATCCTTCACTGGAGAACTAAGATCCCACATGCTGTGAGGCAGTTAAGCCCATGGCCACAACTAGAGCCTGCATGCTCTGGAACCTGAGCAATGCAACTACCTGGCCCGTGTGCCACAACTATAGAGTCCGTGCGCCACAGTGAAAGATCCTACATGATGCAACAAACAAGATCCTGCATGCTGCAGCAAAGACCTAATGCAGCCAGATAAACAAATAAATACAATCCTGCGACAAACCACAACGGAAAAGAATATGAAAAAGAATGTACTTATAACTCAATCACTTTACTAGATAGCAGAAATTAACATAACATTGTAAATCAACTATACTTCATAAAATAAAATTTTTATAAGAGCTATGTGAGTTTATAGTTTTGACGTGAAGAACAGTTTAGATTAATTTGGCTAAGAGTGAGGCTGAAGAGAAGCATGAAAGTTTGAGGAAAAAGGATAAATTATGAGATTCTTACTGAGTGGAGGAAAACATTGCCTGAATGAAAAATTTTCAGGAGATCTGCCAAGCAGTATTGAATATTAAAGCCTGTCATCTTAAATTTAAAGTGAGGTCAATCAGCTCTATGTTAAGATTTTTCTCTAGTATGATCAGCTATTGGGGAAATCAGGCACTGAAAGCACAGATAGAGTTTATCTAAGAATGGCATCTCTTCAGATGGGGAATGTAAATCTGAGGGTATCTGTAAAGGAATGACTTTAATGAAGAATCATAAATCTAAACTAGTGAAGAGGGCAGAAAAAGCCAGGAGAGGCCTAGTGGATAGCAAGAAAGTATGTGAAATTAATAATCTGAAAGTTTCTGAGCTGTTTGGAAGTCTTACAGTAGTATCTGTCTTCTAATTAGCTATGGCATTCTTTTTCTTTTTTGGCTGAGTCATGCAGCATGCACAGGTTCAATATCCAACCAGGAATCGAACCTGTGCCCCCCACAGAGGAAGTTCAGAGTCTTAACCACTGGCCCTGCCAGGAAAGTCCCCCTAGCATTTTTGAAGACAGAGAAAGTGCTTTTTTGGTCCATGCTAACAGATACTTGCCAGTAGCAGGAATCAACCCATTCTTGCTGATATGATTAGGCAGAGCCCCAACAGCTCACCTGGCATGTTACAGCCAATGTATGACAGATCTGAGTCTTCCCAGTTCGGAATTCTCCAAACATCTCTGTGATGGATCCAGTCTCAATTCCTCCTAAAAAAGGAAACATCTCTTAGCACAATACAAATGTTAGAAACATAACCATAGAAACGTCCCGGTAGCTCATCAGAGACATGTTTATATAATTGAGAGACCCAATCTTCAACAAGCAGTAATTTTAAAAATACTTCATTTGGAAATAATTCTAGATTCATAGACAACTGCAAAGAAATATAGAGGTTCCATGCATTCTTCACCCAGCCTCCCCCAATGTTAATGTTTTATATAATTATAGTATAGTATAAATATCAGAATATTGACATCCATACAATCCACAGAGCTTATTCCGATTTCTCCAGCTATATATGCACTCATTTGTGTGTCTGTGTAGTACTGTGCAATTTATCACATTTGTAGCTTCATGTAAGTATCACCACAACCAATATACAGAACAATACCATCACAAGTCAATAAGCAGTCATTTAAAAAATAAATTATAGGTAATATCTAACATTTATCAAATATTTTTTGTGTATCTGCCATTGTGCTATCAATTCATTTAATTCCAATAACTTATAAGGTAGGAAGCTTTTTTTGACCTCATTATGAGGTCAAAGGTAAGACCTTATCTTCAATAAGATAAGAAAATTGAGGCATAGAATATAATAACTAATCTGCACCATGTAATTTAGCCAGTAAATTTTAAGAGGGGGAACAGGAGGGAAAGCAAACGCTCAAATCTGAGTGTGACTCCTGAACTCATGCTATTTTGTGCACTCCACCCCGCCAAAAAAGAAACTTAAATGATCAAATATTTGGGGAGGCAACAAGAACCAAATCCAACACTACAATTTAGGACAGTGATGCTTTCAAAGGTTCAAAAACTTTACAGCTTTGCATCAAGTCCTGAAAATTAGTGTGTACCACAATGTACTGATACTAAAAGGTAGTATTTTAACCAGCCATCAGATTCTCTACCTTGTGGTAGAGTAAAAGGTTATATTATTTCTTTAGGCAGAGGGAGATGACTCTCAAGAATGCAATTATTAATTGGAGATTAAATTATTGAATTGGCAGATAATTTTAGTATATTTAAAGTCAGCCTCACCCTTCAGTCTTACTGAATACTTTATTTCTTAGTTCTATCTAACACATAAACATGAAACAAATATTTTAGTTATGTTCTATAACCTGGATGCTTTGCTAGTTCATGACATAGGATAAGAGATTACGCTACCTTGAAGCAGTTTGTCAAGTTCTTTGGAGCCAGTAGTAATCTGTATGATCTCAGATCGCCTTTGGTGGAACTCAGTTGCAGTGGTGAAACCCATTGGAACTAATTTAGCTGCCTCAGTCTGGGGAAAAATAAGAAATGTCAAACTGATGAAATACACTTAGTAAAGTATCAGGCATGTAGTGGGAAGAGGTAACATCTAACAAAATTTCCAGAATGATTTCTCTTTAAAAAGTTATGAAAACACTCGTAAGTTCTAGTTCTAGGATTATTTTCTCTCTGGCAAATAAAGGATAAATTAATTTAGAGACTCCAAGAAGACTGGCAATTGTTTAACTGTCAATTCAAATAATACACTCATGTAGTTAAAAACAACAAACTGATAGACCAACACATACACCGTTTGCCTGACAATATGGTACAAAGTTCAATGTATTTAAACCTTTGTTTCCTGTTTCATCAACCATAGAACATATCTCTTAACTTTCTACTTTGTTAAATGAGGACATTTGTCCTTTGATCTTTGCTCCCTCATCTACTTTTCCATCTCTGTCAACTGTACATTTTCTTTTACCCTGTCAGGTTGAGAAGATTTATTCCTACTTTGTAGTCACCGATAAGCCATTAAAGATCAGTCTATAGGTTGATTTCAAAATTTAAAAATAAAAGCTTTCAGATATATGGAGATTAAACATTATATTCCTAAATAAGCAATGAACCAAAGAAGAAATCACAAGGGAATTTAGAAGAGTCACTGAAATGAAATTAGGACAAAACACACCATAACTTACGGGATGTAGCAAAAGCAGTACTTAAAGGGACATTTACAGCTGTAAACACCTATATTAGAAAGATCTGAAATTAATAGCCTAAATCTTCCCACCTTAAGTTATGGAAAAAAGAGCAAACTAAACATAAAGCAAGCAGAAGGAAGAAGATAAAATCTGAATGGGAACTGGTGAAATAGAGAATAGAAATACAATAGAGAAAAATCATTAAAACCAGAAGTTGCTTCTTTGAAAAAAATCAACAAAATTGATTTAAAAGAGTCAAATCACTAAAATCAGAAATGACAGAGGGAACATTTCTATGACCTTTACAAAAATAAATTTATGCCAACAGATTAAATAATTTACAAGAAACAAAGAAATCCCTAGAAAAACACAAACTATCAAAACTCACTGAAGTAGAAAAAGAATCCAAGTCCAAGTCCCAACTAATTAGCCAAACTTGAATCTAAATTCGGTAAAATAAACTGAATCTAATGAAAGAAAGAAAAGAGGGAGGGAGGAAGGAATAAAGGAAATTAAAAGAAAGAGAGAGAAACAGGAAGAGAAAGAGAAAGAAAATGGGAGAGGAAGAGAGGAAAAGAGAGAGGGAGGGAGGACAAAATCTGGATAAATCTACAGCAAGTAGAGATTAAACTGGTAATATAAAAACTTTCCGCAAAGGGAAAAAACTAATGAAAAGGTGAATAGTGGACTTGCTTTATTCTCTAAACTTCTTATAAGTTTAATACTTCACTTAAAAATTGATTATAACATTTATATTATAGTTACTGCAGAATCAAAGGGGGTGCTAGAAATACAACTCTTTCACTAAGGTTCCAATGTTAACAACTGGTGTCTCTCAAAGTTATCTGTCAAATTCAAATAAATTTTTTTAAATGCCACTAGTTTCAAAATCATGCTCCATTTTACCTTGCTTTTATATCTGAGCCATATCTTTCTCTATCTGACTTTATCACTTCTCAAAATCTCCAGTCTCTCAGTCTTACTCTGTATTCTACTGACTCCTTTCCCCTACAGACATCCTTTCCTTCTTTCTCCAAACGGGGCTCTCTGCTCTGTTTCACTGGCTACCTGACATAGAGCCACTCCAACCTAGGTCCTATGTTTTCTACCCTGATTTTAGTAAAGCATATCCTCAAGTATTGATAACTTCCCAAGAAAAGAATAGATAAGAGCAAAATGTTCTGANGGGGCTCTCTGCTCTGTTTCACTGGCTACCTGACATAGAGCCACTCCAACCTAGGTCCTATGTTTTCTACCCTGATTTTAGTAAAGCATATCCTCAAGTATTGATAACTTCCCAAGAAAAGAATAGATAAGAGCAAAATGTTCTGAATTCTTATATTTCTGAAAATGCTGTATTCTGCCCTAACACTGGGTAATAGTGTTACCAATAGAATTATAGGTTTAAAATCATTTACCCTCAGAATTTTGAAGGGATTGCGCTACTAGCTTCTACCACCCAGATTTCTATTAAGAGACGTGCTATCTTTTTGATTTTTGTTCCTTTAGAGGTCACTTACTTTTTTTACTCTGAAATCTTTCAGTCTTCTCTTTATAACTGGTATACTGAAAATTTCACATTCAAGAGTCCAGGTGTGGGTCTTTGACATTTTGTGGAGCCTTAGACTTCTATTTGCCTTTAGCTTGGAGAAATCTTTTTTTTTTTTTT
>SJYV01026330.1:141018-209022 GCA_006410875.1 Neotragus pygmaeus
TAAAAAAAAAAAAAAAAAAAAAAAAAAAAAAAAAAAGAAGAAGAAGCAAATGTTCTAACCCAGAAACGCAGGGAAGGAGGGAGCCTGCGGCAGCCAGCCCAGCAGGGGCACCAGTGGGACAGCGTCTCCCGGATCGGCTTGGGGGAGGCTGCGGTCCTGTGTCCTCGGCTGGTCTCGGCGGCACCCTTACATCAGTTTCTCCGTCTATAACTCCAAGACGACAAATGACAGTATCCATTTGGTAGGGGTGTTGAGATATCACTTATATCTATCATTGAAAACAGGGCTTAATATCTTATTTGACAATGAGCATCCCAGATCATGACTTTTAATCTCTCTCTACCAAGGAACCAGAAACCCAGAATTTTCCATTAAGTTAAATCTTCCATTTTTTACATGACAAGAGTGAATTCACATTTAAAAAAACAAGTGCATACATTCATACTGGTCTGAGCCCCAGTATAGTCAGGAGCTTTGAGACCTTTGCCAGCTGCCAGGGGGCTTGGGAAGGCTGCCCCCTCCCTATGTCAGCTCCCACCCCTACATGCTGAAGCCAGTGTGCTCACAGTTCTTTTAGCATGAATGGATTTGAGGGAAGTGACCCCTTTTCCTCCCCCTTTCCCAAGAATGTGGGAGGGGCACTTTTGCATCCATGCACACCAGGAAGCCACAGTGGAATGTGGCATGTGGGCAACCATGAGACACGGGAAGGGGGGACTTGTCCCTGAAGACCTCGCTGGCCCCTCCCAATAAGTGCTTTTCAACCTTGGTGCTTCAAGGTGTTTCTTGGTTATGGTGGCATCATCTGCCAGGCTGGCTTACCAGTGTTCCTGTACCAGGAGAGGCCTCCCCTCTACCCAGCCCCTCCTGGGTTTCCTGTGTCCCCTCCTGACTGGGGTGCCATTCAGCCCTGATGCCTCAACACAGCCTCCATCTACTCTTACTGCTTGGATGAGATGGTTGCTCTTTGCACATGGCCTCACTTCCTTCACTCGGCCCTCCACGCACTCGGGGCTACTGACTGAGCATCTTCTGTGCTGTTACATTGTTTGACGGGTAAACCAAGCCCATTTTACTGAGCTCCCTTTGTCTCCAAAAATGTTGAGACCTGAGCTTCTCCAAGTGTCATAGACAAAACAACAACANGGGCTACTGATTGAGCATCTTCTGTGCTGTTACATTGTTTGACGGGTAAACCAAGCCCATTTTACAGAGCTCCCTTTGTCTCCAAAAATGTTGAGACCTGAGCTTCTCCAAGTGTCATAGACAAAACAACAACAGAAATTACATGGCACGGTGATTCCAAAAAGCATGAGAGAGAAGACGGCCGAGAACCAGAGACACGAATTCCCATTTATCTTTGTTCAAATGGATTAAATAGAGTATGCTATTGATTTTTTAAAATCCACACATCAGTGGTTCAAAAGAAGTTCTTTTTGTATGTTTTAATATGAAAGCAATTATTTTCCTTTTAAAACTGCTTCCTGGGTCTGTTTGGTTTGTTTTTTTCTTTCCCTTTTCATTCTGCAGAGCAGAATACTGCATGTTGTTAAGTGGAGGGAGGGGGGAAGCTCTTCATTTTTCCCTTATTAATCTCTATACATTTTAAATGCTACATTCTATGATGCTTAATTTCAATTAATTTGGATTCATTTAAGTAATATTTCATTATAGATTCAATGCATCCATATTTTTCTGTAAATTAAGAAATGAGGAACATTATTTAGTGACTTAAGTCATCCTANAATTTTTCAGTGTATATTTTCTAAAAACAAAGACATTCTGCACAGTACATCTGTCACCATCAGGGGGTCAACACTGATCCCCATCTAATCAGTAGCCTCCCAGTTCAGATTTTGCCAGTTGTCCTCATAATGTCCTTTATGGGTCTAGGGTCTAATCCAGGATTCTGCATATCTCTTTAGTCTGAAACAGTTCTTTGGTCTTTCGTTGTCTCTTACGACCTTCACATTTTTGAAGAGTCCAGTCAAGTTACTTTATACATTGTCTCTCAATTTCAATTTGACTGTTGTTTCCTGTGGTTTATATTTAGATTATGAAATCTTGGCAGGGCTAACAGAAGTGGTGCTTCATTCTCAGGGCATCGTGTCAGGAGGCATATGCTGTCTCTATGTACCATTGTTAGTGATTCTAACTTTTATCATGTAATTAAGATAGTGACTGTCAGGCTTCTCCACATTTTATTAATTATAAGTATTGTGTACTTACTCAGTTCGATTCAGTCACTCAGTCATGTCTNCTCCTTTCAGTGAAGTCATGATGTGTCCCACGTTGGATGGTTTTCCAGGACTAGGAGCAGACAGTCAAGCTTTGAATTTTAAGTCTGTCACTAGGCAAGGTTTGGTAAATTCTTAATCCCACTTTGAATATGTTTAGAAGGAGCTGGGGTGGGAGGGGGAAGATACCCATGGCACCCACCTCCTTTGCTGGGACAGAAGGAAAGTAAGCAGTGTCTGTAACAGTCGGGAAAACAGCTTGTCATGGCTTAGTGATATAATTGTTGGTAGCATGGGACCAAAATCCAACTTAAAAAGATTTGAAATTGCTTGTGAAACAAGAAGCTCAGAGACTCAAACAGTATCACCAGGGCCCTGTTTATCCCTCTTCCTATCTGAGCTGGCCTTCTTGATTGGGCAGGGGAGGGGCATGCTTTGTTCCCTGGCATGAGGTGGCCCCCAGCATGCATCCTACCCTCTTAACAACTGAAGTAGGAAGTGTCCCATTTGAACCAAAGTCCAGCACCAACTCTGACTTAGTGAGGTTTGGGCCATGTATCTAGCCCTGAGCCTTCTGTTTGTCCAAATGAATGGAATTTACTTACTCCTGGAGATGGGGAGTGGTGATTGGTTATAAACCAGCCCACTTATATTGAGAAGAGATGTTCCAAGAAGGTGGAGAAATGACTGCTGAAATCAAGGAACAGAAGGTATTTATCACAACCCACTCTTTTTAGTTCTTATTTTTATTTGTTTTTAAGTTGGAGTGTAGTTCCTTTACACGGCTATATTAGTTTGTTCTGTATAGCAAAGTCAAACAGCTAAATGTCTACCTCAGTTCAGTTCAGTTCAGTCGCTCAGTCGTCCGATTCTTTGTGACCCCGTGAATTGCAGCACGCCAGGCCTCCCTGTCCATCACCAACTCCCAGAATTCACTCAAACTCACGTCCATTGNGGGAGTTGGTGATGGACAGGGAGGCCTGGCGTGCTGCGATTCATGGGGTCACAAAGAGTCGGACATGAACGAGCGATTGAACTGAACTGACTGGCTTAATAGTATCACAGTCTTTCAAAGAGGTATCAGGTATTCAGAATTCTTACTTCTTCAATTAAGTCACCACTTCAACAAATTTATTTATTTGAGCAATCCAATAAATGACAACTTCATACTTCCATAGATGGCAACATGTTTAAGGATTTAAATTAAGAATTACTTCTGATATTTGCACCCTGAATGAATTAATACTATAAAATAACAGCCTTGTTAGCACTTAAGAAGCCAAAGCTCTTAGTATAATATCTGATAAAACAGAATTTACTGGGTTGTATATATATTATTATATGAGATATGAAAATAAATCTCAGATATTGTCCATCAGACTAGGTTACGCGGTAGAACTACATGCACTGAAGCTGTAGGAAGCATTTTTTGAAGATTCTTTAGCTTTTGAAGATGATTTTTTTCAGAGAAAATTTCTGTGACACTATAACAGCCATCAACATAAAACTATAAAATATTATTTTATAAATTAAACACTTGCTTTACATTATAGAAAACTTCAACAGCAAAGCTAATCAAACTCTTTTAACTACACAATGGTGATCTGTGGTCAGCAATGTTTGATGTTACTATAATTGTTCTGGGGTGCCACAAACTACACCTATAGAAGACAGTGAACTTAACTGATAAATCTATGTGTTCTGCCTGCTCTACCCACTGACCATATCCCCATCTCTCTCTTCCTTCAGGTATCCCTGTTCCTTAAGACACAACCATACTGAAATCAGGCCAATAAATAACCCTACAATGGGCTTCCCTGGTGGTGCAGATGATAAAGAATCCACCTGCAATGCGGGAGACCTGGGTTCGATCTCTGGGTTGGGAAGATCCCCTGGAAGAGAGCATGGCAACCCACTCCTATATTCTTGCCTGCAGAATCCCCATGGACAGAGGAGCCTGGCAGGCTACAGTCTAAGGGGTCGCAAAGAGTTGAACATGACTGAGCAACTAAGCACAGCACAGCACAAAGGCCTTCAGGTGTCCAAGTGAAAGCAGTGAACCTGTACATCCGTCGCTTTAAAGAAAAAAACTAGAAATGATTCGGTTTAGTGAGGAAGGCATGTCAAAAGTTGAAATAGGCTGAAAGCTAGGCCTCTTGTGCCAAACCATTAACCAAGTTGTGAATGCAAAGGAACTTCTTGAAGGAAATTAAAAGCACTACCCCAGTGAATACATGAATAGTAACAAATAGCCTTATTGCTAATATGAAGAAAATTTTGGTGGTTTGGGTAGAAGATCAAAGCAGCCATAACATTCCCTTTAGCCAAAGCCTAGTTCAGAGCAAAGTCCTATTCTCTTAATTCAGGGTAGGCTAAGGGTGATGAGAAAGCTGCAGAAGAAACGTCTGAAGCTAGGAAAAAAGCCATCTCCATAACATTTAAGAGCAAGGTGAAGCAGCAAGGGGTGTTTCAAATAATCCAGAAGATCTAGCTAAGATAAAGAATGAAGGTGGCTACACTAAACAGATTTTCAATGTAGACAAAATAACATTATATTGGAAGAAGATGCCATTGAGGACTTTCATAGCTACAGAAGAGAAGTCAATGCCTGGCTTCAACAGTTTTCAAAGAATCAGCCAGCTCTCTTTTTAGCAGCTAATGCCACTGGTGGCTTTAAGTTGAAGCCAATGTTCATTTACCATCCTAAAAGTCCTAGAGCCCTTAAGAATTATGGTAAATCTATTCTGCTTGTGCTCTATAAATGCAACAAGTCTGGATGATGGCACATCTGTTTAAAACAGTTTACTGAATATTTTAAACCCACTGTTGAGACCAATTGCTTAGGAAAAATCCTTTCAAACTATTATTGCTCACTGACAACATACCTGGTTACTCAAGAACTTTGGATATGCACAATGAGATTTAATGCTGTTTTCATGCCTGCTAACACAACATCCATTCTGCACCCTGTGAATCAGGAGTAATTCTGCCTTTCAAATCTTATTACTTAAGAAATGCATCTTATAAGACCACAGTTGTCATAGACACATATACATATACATAGACAGTTATTCCTCCAATGGATCTGGGCAAAATCAGTTGAAAATCTTTTGGAAAGGACTTACCATCCTAGACGCCATTAAGTACATTTGTTAAAAAAGAAAGTATTAAAAAAAAAGAGTAAATTCGTGGTTCATGGGAAAAGGTCAAACTGTCATTTAACAGGAGCCTGAGAGAAGTTGATTTTCACTTTCACGGGTGACTCTGACAGGTTCAAGACTTTAGCAGAGGAAGTAAATACGGATGTGTGGGAATAGCAAAGGAACTAGAAGTGGAGCCTGAAGTTGTGGCAGAAACATTGCAATATCATGATAGAACATTCATGGATAAGGAGCTGCTTCTTATGGATAAGCAAAGGGTGGTTTCTTGAAATAGAATCTACTGGCAAAGATGCTGTGAAGATTGATGACATGACAACAGAAGATTTAGAATATGATATAAACTTGGTTGGTAAAGCAGTGGCAGTGTTTGAGAGGGCTGATGCCAATCCAGAAAAATTTATGCTGGGGATAAAATGCTATAAAATAGGACTTCCCTGGTGGTCCAGTGGTTAAGAATCCATCTGCCAATGCAGGGGACATGGGTTCAATCCCTGGTCTGGGACCATTCTACATGCCGTGGGGCAACTAAGCCCACGCTTAGGGCCCATGTTCCGCAACAAGAGAAGCCAATGAAAAGTCCATGCACTGCAACCATAATAGCCCTCAGGCAGCAACAAATGCCCAGGGCAGCCGAAACATTAAACAAATAAACATTTTACAATGCTGTCAAACAGCATTGCATATGACAGAGAAATCATTCATGAAAGAAAGGAAGATTCGATCTATGTGGCAAACTTCACTGTGGTCTTATTTTAAGAAATTGCTGCAGCCACCCCAACCTTCAGCAACCACCACCCTGATCAGTCAGCAGTCATAAACGTCAAGGCAAGATTCTCACCAACAAAAATAATATAAATTCCTGAAGGCTCAGATGATGGTTAGCATTTTTTAATAGTGAAGTATTTTTAAATTAAGGTATACACACTGTTTTTGTAGATCTAATACTATTGTATAATTACAGACTACAAAATAGTGTAAGCATAATTTTTATAGGCAACAGGAAATCAAAAAATTCGTGTGACTTGCTTTACTGTGATATTTGCTTTGTTGTGGTGGTCTCGAACCTAACCTGCAATCATCTCCAAGGTATAGCCTATAAATACCAAAGGATAAAATACATAAAATAAAATGTAATCACAGGGTACTATGAGTGCCAAAGGAATATATGAAGCAAGAAAAATGAATAGAAGCTGCAAGACATTGGAGGGAAATAAATATCAGGATGAAAATAACTGGATTCTAGTCTTAGTTCTGCGATCAACTGCGTAAAGTTGGATAAATAACTGAAACATTGTGCCTAAGTTTCCTTATCTGTAAGGCAGAGATAACACTGGTCCTACCTCTCTCTCCCAGTGTCAGTACGAAGGGCAAGTGAGAATACTGTGTATACAAAAGGGATGGGATTTCAAAGTTAAAGTGCTATAAGGAAACTCTACTCAATATTCTGTAATAACCTGAAATGGAAAAGAATCTAAAAAGAATGGAAATTGTATATGTATTGACATATGAATCACTTAGCTATACACTTGAAACACAACATGGTAAATCCACTACAGTCTAAAATAAAACTTCAATTTAAAAAGTTAAGTGCAATATAATATAAAGAATTATTATTACCTTATTTTGGTTAAGCCTGTAAAATCACTTTTACATCATTTACTAAAGTTAAAAAAAACTAAGCATTAATGATTTATAATTGCACTTTCTTATGATTAAAGAATCTTGCTTATGACTAGCTAATTAATAGACTGTACACACTGTCAGCCTAATTAACATGACTCTAATATTCAAGGAATAAAAACAACTTTTCTATTTAAAGTAATAAATGTTTAGGGGACTTTCCTAGTGGTCCAGTGGCTAAGAGTCCACCCTCCCAATGCAAGGGGCCTGGTTTTGATCCTTGTTCAAGGAACCAGANCTAATTAACATGACTCTAATATTCAAGGAATAAAAACAACTTTTCTATTTAAAGTAATAAATGTTTAGGGGACTTTCCTAGTGGTCCAGTGGCTAAGAGTCCACCCTCCCAATGCAAGGGGCCTGGTTTTGATCCTTGTTCAAGGAACCAGATCACACAGGCTGCAACTAAGACCCAGTGCAGCCAAATAAATAAACATTTTAAAAATAAAGTAATACAAGTCTATTATAGAAACTGCACAAACTTCAGAAAATTGAGGCAAAAATAAAAACTGTTCACATTCTCACTATCCAGAAAACAACAGTGTTAGTTTTTTACTGTAGTTATCCCCAGTGTATATGCTGTATGTATATAAATACACACATTTAAAAAGATAAAGATGTAAGCACACAAACACATTTTTTAACCTGCTTTCTTCTATCAGGAACACTTTCATACCTCAATGAATGTTCTTCAAAACTGTTTTCAGTGGCTACATACTAATGAGTACATTTCTAAGGCATGAAATTATAACATCCATAAACGATAAGGCACACATCAATCACGGTTGGCAGGAGTGCAAACTGGTAGTCAATTTGGCAGTATTTACGTCATACCCCCGTGATATTGCAGTTCCCCAGGAAAAATCCCAGTTTATGCAAGAAGACATACAAAGCTAATTAGCTGGTAATACAGTTGCTTCTGGAAAAGGGAAGAGGGTGACACACGGGGGATGTAGAAGAGAGACTGTGGTCTCTCACCGTATACTCTTCTATGCCACTCCCATTGCTGCCTCTCTTGGCCACACAAGTGGTACTTACCAGAATTTTATCAGCTTTGGCTTCACTAATCCCCTTAATATTTATTAGCTCCTTCTTTGGTGCATAGGCAACAGCCTCTACGGTATGAAATCCAGCTTCTTCCAATTTCTTCACATCATTGGCATTTATACCACATTGCTGCAAGTGAAGAAAACCACAGATAAATCTAAGCTTTGGTACCCTCATCTGTTGAATGTGGCCTACTTATTTCACAGGGCTGTTTATAACTGTGATATTACATGCAAAAGCTTTAAAAAGTATGCTCTACATATGATGCATTTCATAACAAATTACCAATCTATTAATCATCAAAGGTATTCTCTTGGTGGCTCAGATGTTAAAGAGTCTGCCTGTAACTCGGGAGATTTGGGTTTGATCTTTGCGTTGGGAAGATCCCCTGGAGAAGGGAAAGGAGTATTCTTGCCTGGAGAATCCCAAGGACAGAGGAGCCTGGAAGGCTACATACAGCCCACGGGTCGCAAAGAGTCAGACATGATTGAGTGACTTCACTTTCACTTTTTTTCAGTTTTCATTCATTATCAAAACCAGTAGTTTTAAACTAGCGCTATGTATATTAAAAGACTCTTGTCATGAATTGGGATTAAACCTGTAACTAAATCTTTTGACTGGAACTAGACCTGGGCCCTAAAAGGCCACTTTAAACTGGTACTTCCCAAAGTTTTCTACATCAAGCACACAAAAAGAATAATAAGTTTTACACTAAGCTGGGTAAACAGATAAGACTGTCCCAGAGCTAAGGGGAGCATATCTTAGCATATATTCTTTGTTGCCCAAATAATTGGAAAGCTCAGCTTTAACAACTGATATTAAGAATGAGGAAAACTATTTTTGGTCAGGGATTTACATGCCACTCCTCAAAAACAAACCACCCAAAGGCACTTCCTTCTCCCAAAGGAACCAAGTCAGCTTTGGTTTTATTAGCCACCAAAACCATGACTTTAGGGGAAGCATGCATTATTAGCAGGATATGTATGTATCTGGGGTCAGGGAAGGTTTGGGAGAGGGGAGAGAAATAGTACATAGCCCTAGAAACCAGGTCTGTTATAAAGATTTAAGCAATAAGCAATACACATGTGTGGTTATAAGGATGCTCACTGAAACCAAAAGTTATGACTCTGAATTCTCCAACAGGTTTGTTTAACAAACTTCTTTAAGTATCTTCTGAAGAGCCAAAGCTTAGGTGGAGAAAGGGAGGAATGTGCATAAAGAGAAAAGAATGAAGACTTTCTCAGTATACTCTCCTGATTCTTTCAGCCCAAGTCAATGGCACTCACTCTGGGACCTCTGTACATCATGCAGAAGGCCCCAGGCTTGGTGCCTGATGTTCTTGTGCAGAGTCTTGAACTCTCACACCTTAACCCCAAGCCAGCTGTCTTCTTAGTAACTTCATCACAGATCCAAGTTGGTGGAGACATGTTCCTCTCCACTTCCTGCATAGCTGGCCCAGGCCACTACAATTCCCTGGATGGTAATTTCATACTTAGTACACATAGCACAGATTCTACGTGGGATCCTAGGGCTTCTTAGTTTCTGACATCTGCTTCTAAGAAAGAAAAATGAAGGAGGGGAAGAATTCTTGACAAAAAAGGGACCTGGCAGACCTGTTTAGCAACTGTCTTAAGTCTTTCCACAGGATCCTTGACAACCCTCCTGAAAACTCTAATTTGGATTTTAGTTTATGTAAAGGTTGTGATTCCTCCCAATAGGTAGAACAATCTTATCCAGCATTATAATTTTAAAATTAGCAACCAAACACACACCTCTAATCGAGAAATAGGTTGTGGACCAAAGCTTTCTTCTTCCACTGAAGTATCTGCATTTGCTTCAAGCTGCATCTGCATAGCCATTACTCACTGTTCAATACTGAAAAACACAGATGGCCATCAGGAAGAACACTAGAGAAAGCACAGACACGCAAAAGTAAATCTCTTAAAGAATTGCTTCCTAGGGTTTTCCTCTGGATATATATATATATATATATATATATATGTAAATAGTATGCATATATTTAAGAAAACTTATGAGTTTATGCCTAGCTAAAAAATTTACGTCATTTTGATTCTACTTGTTTGACTTAGTATGAACAGAATGCTAGATTTTTAATTAAAAAAAATTACAATAAGCAACAGAAGTTTACTGTATAGCACAGGGAACTATAGTCAATATCTTGTAATTAACTACAATGGGAAATAAAATGAAATATGTCTAACTGAATTACCGTTCTGTATACCTGAAACATTGTAAGTCAATTATAGTTCAATAAAATATATATATTAAGAAAAACAATGACTACTAGGCTTTTGGTTTAATCACTGACCTACTCATGGCAGGAGAAAGAAGAAATCCCTCACCAGCTTTCCCTTCCACCTAGGCAGCTTAACTATATGAACTATGTCCCCCAGTTCTCCTGCTTCATATTTCTTATAGATAAGGGCCAAGTCTTATTTGTGTATACCTTATGACACATCATAAATGTTAGGTGTTTGTTAAATATTCGGCAACTGAATGCAGATTTTCCAGGACTCTACTTAAAAAAACCCCCAAACTGATTTAGGGTTAAACCGTTTCAGTTCCACTGTTTTCTTCCAAGAAAGCAGGGTTTGGGGATGATGGGAAAAGAGTGAAATGAAGGTACAGAATCACTGCCATAAAACTCCACTCCTGATACAGAAACATTGGACTGAGATGAGAATTCTCCCCACCTTAGGCAATGATCATAGTTTGTAGTCCCACATNAAGAAAGCAGGGTTTGGGGATGATGGGAAAAGAGTGAAATGAAGGTACAGAATCACTGCCATAAAACTCCACTCCTGATACAGAAACATTGGACTGAGATGAGAATTCTCCCCACCTTAGGCAATGATCATAGTTTGTAGTCCCACATTTTGGTTCTTTGTAACAAAAGTGTATGAAATTTAAAGAGCAACATTTTAACCAATTCCAGACTTCACTGAATGCACAAATGAATAAGTAACATGGAAGTACCCTGCTCAGTTTGAAATCTTCCATATAAGGCCAATACAAAAGTCAGATTATTTTAATAGTTAAGATTGCACTGATTGAAAGAATGGAGAACAAAAAATTTTAATTTTCTTCATGAGTTATTAGTAAAAGCAAACAAATCTTGATGTCTACAGGGATAAATATACTTAAGTCACACCAAAATAATCTGGACAATTTAACAATCAAGATAAATTTAATTCAAAAAATAACAGGTAAGGAATCTCCAGTCTTAGAGGCTTGATAGAAGGTGACTATTTGTTCTTGACTGGTTCAGGTGTAGTTCTCTTAGATGGCATGCTTAGCATAATGTGAGTTTATAATTCCAAATATCAGAATCATCTGAAGGCAACTTAAAGTGTCTTCCTTTATAATTTTTGAAAAAGATGACTTGAACTGTATACATAAAGCAATAACCAAAAAGCAATAGGCTGAAAAACTGGACTATATTTAAATTTAGAAATTCCATCCATCAAAATGCTATGGCTGGGACTTCTCTGGTAGTCAAGTGGCTAAGACTCCAAGCTCCCAATGCAGGGGCTGGTACTCGATCCCTAGTCAGGGAGCTAGATCCCACATACAGGAACTAATACCCAGTGCAGCCAAAAAAAAAAAAAAAAAAGGCTATGGCTTCCCAGGTGGCACAGTGATAAAGAATCTACTTGCCAATGCAGGAGATGCAAGAGAAATGGGTTCAATCCCTGGGTTGGAAAGATCCCATGGAGTAGGAAATGCACCTGGAAAATTNCAAAAAAAAAAAAAAAAAAAAGGCTATGGCTTCCCAGGTGGCACAGTGATAAAGAATCTACTTGCCAATGCAGGAGATGCAAGAGAAATGGGTTCAATCCCTGGGTTGGAAAGATCCCATGGAGTAGGAAATGCACCTGGAAAATTCCATGGACAGAGGAGACTGGAGGGCTACAGTCCATGGCATCGCACAATGTCAGAGGACTGGGACTTCCCTGGTGGTCCAGTGGCTAAGACTCTGCACACTCCCATTGCAGAGGGCTCGAGTTCGATCCCTGGTTGGGGAACTAGATTCCACATGCCACAGCTGACAAGTGCAGCCAAATAAACAAGTAAAATTAAAAAAAAAAAAGCCAGATGACTGAGTGACTGAGCACATCTAATCAAGACACCACTGCAAGAAGGAAAGTCAAACAATAGTGAGGGGAAATATTTACCACAAATATAACTCAGAGCTGATAATGAGAATATATAAAGAATTCTTGCAAATCAGCAAGAAAGACAACCCAATAAAAAATAGGCAAAAGAGATCTGAATAAGCACTTCACCAGAGAAGATACTCAAATGGTTAATAAACGTATCCACAAGTGCTCAATTTCATTAATAATCAATTAATAATAAAACCACAGGATAATAACTAAAAATTTAAAAGATTAACATTAACTATTAGCAAACGTGTGGAACAAGTGAACACTCATTCACCGCTGGTTCGAGTGTATTGGTACTATATTAAACATGGAAGGTGAAGACAAATGGTTTGACCCAGGAATTTTGCCACTCTACTATTATCATTACTGTTAACCCACTGAAAAACATATACGTGTGCACTAAACTGTATGTAGGAATTTTCTCAGTCACCTTTGCCCTGAAAGCTAAAAACTAGAAATAATCCTGATATCCATCATTGGTATAAGGAATAGGAGGAATACAACACAGCAATGATAAAGTATTGCTAAATGCAAAGACACTTACGAACCTACAGACAGAACGTTGAGCAAAGCCAGACACAAAAACAGTCTTTCTTTACATAAAATTCAGAAACAGGCAAAATTAATCAATGGTATTAGTAGTCAACACAGTAGTTACCTCTGGCGAGAAGGGAGAGTATTAGAGAAGGGGGCATAAGGGAGGCTTCCGGGTGATGACAGCATTCTTCCTTGATCTGAATGGTATATTCATTTTGTAATGACTCATGAAGCTGTACACACTTTTGATCTGTGCATTTTTCTATTTGTATACTACACTTGACTTATAAGTTTAAGAAAAAACAGCATACGTCACTACAGATCATTCCCTAGACATCACGTAAACGGTCTTCCGCATGAGAAAAAGCAAATTATCTTACTGGCAACTGGAGGTGGCTACTCTGGTAAGCAAAATTTTGTGTAATGGAAAGGGCACTGACCAGAAACCTGGAAACCGTGGTTCTGGCTTAAGAGCTGTGACTCTGTCACTACACGTCTCTGGATCTTGGATTCCTCGCGGACGCCCATTAAGTAGGTGTTGGAAATGAAAGCCTCCCAAGGTTCCTCCCATCTCTAAACGCTAGAGTGCGCTTCTATTTTCCCCTCAGCGAACTCCGACGGTCGAAGTAGCCCGGACACGTCCCGGCTCCGCCCCGCCATTTCCGAGTTTCTCACTTGTGAGAAACGGAGGGGCCCCTAAGGCTGCGGAGCTGGGGCCCAAATCTGGGTTTAAGCCTGGGTTCGGCTTATGCCGGGACTAACCTGGCGGTGGAAGGGGCTTGGTCTGCGTCTCACACTCACCTGGACCTGCTGTGCTTTGCTATTCGCTAGGGCAGGCTGCACACTCCGACTACCGTCTGCTGGACCCGCCCGCGCCCGATCCCGGACGGACTGTAGATTCCCTTGCTTGTGCCCCGCTTCTCTACTCCCTTGCTTCGGCCTTCTGCACAGAACCCAAGCGAGTTTCAGCTTCCAACTGCGCTCCTGCGGCGCGTCTCGCCTCCTCTTAGGCCTCGGTCTCAAGCCGCAGCGCGCGCTCTCCCTACAGCTTTCGGAAATCCCGCCAAATCCTATTGGGCAAGGTCACGCCCGCGTCAACGTAACGACTCCCCACGCTTCTCGGGCCCGCCTTCCGACCGCTCGTGAGATCGAGAGTTGGGCTCAAGGAACTTGAGCTTGCAGGATGTTATGGGTTCCCGTCTTCTTTTTCTCCGTTAGGAATAATCCAGAACTTGAGAGTTGCGTTTTTCTTACCCTTTACCAGATCGAGGACTACAACTCCCAAGAGGCTGTGGGCCTCCCGAGACCACATATCCCAGTATGCACCGCGGGCGGGCGACTCAGCTGTAGCTCCTCAGCCCATTTTGGGAATAGCCAGGCTCTTGGGAACTGGTGGCTTAGACAGTAAAGAATTCACCTACAATGCGGGATACCTGGGTTTGATCCCTGGGTCCGATCCCTGGGTCGGGAAGATCCCCTGGAGGAGGGCATGGCAACCCACTCCAGTAATCTTGCCTGGAGAATCCCCATGGACAAAGGAGAGTGGCTGGTTATAGCCCATGGGGTGACAAAGAGTTGGACACGATTGAACGACTAAGCACAGCACTGCTGCTGATGCTAAGTGNCTGGAGAATCCCAGGGACGGGGGAGCCTGGTGGGCTGCCGTCTATGGGGTCACACAGAGTCAGACACGAATGAAGCGACTTAGCGGTAGCAGCAGTGCAGCACGTGGGATCTTAAGTTTCCTGACTAGGGATAGAATCTGTGCCCTCTGCAATGGGAATGCAGAGCTGTAACCACTGGACCACCAGGGAAGTCCTCAAGAAAACCTCTCTTCATCTCCATTTTTTATTTTGAAAAAAATCAAAGCCTAAAGAAATGTTGAAAGAACAGTGCGTTTAAACACCTAAGAACATGTTGTTGTATTTGTTTTCTCATTTTTTCTGCGTCTCTCACACACATGCATATATGCACATACCCACATATACTTTTAAAAAAACATTTGAGGATTTCCCTGGTGGCTCATTGGCAGAATCCTCTTGCCAATGGAGGAGACACGCATTTGATCCCTGATCTGGGATGATCCCATGTGCCATGGAACAACTAAGCCCATGCACCACAGCTACTGACACTGTTCTAGAACCCTGAGCCACAACTACTGAGCCCATACACTACAACTACTGAAGCTCAAACGCCCTAGAGCTGTGCTGCACAACAAGAGAAGCCACCACAGTGAGAAGCCAATGCACTGCAACTAAAGTGGCCTCCACTTGCTGCAACTAGAGGAAAACCTGTTCAGCAAAGAAGACCCAGCACAGCCAAAAATAAATAAAATTATATATATTAAAAAATCTTTTGAAAGTAAATTGCAGACATGTGTTTCCTAATAAGAGCATTCTCTACATACCATTATCACACAAGAAATTTAACACTGATACAAAACTATTATCTAATATATAGTTTAATATTCAAATTTCCACATCCCCAAAATATCCTTTATGAATTTTTTAAATACAAGGTTCAATCAAGGATCAGGCATTGCCTTTCAAAAGTTCTTTAGTCTCCTGTAATCTAGGAGCCTTTCTGTTTTGTTTTGATTTCATGATATTTAAAAAAATTAATAATCAAAAACCTCGATTAAGTAGAGGAAGAACAGCAGAAAGGAGAATTCTCATGGCTGCATTGTTGGCAGAGTCCAACAAAAAGAAGAAAGACTCCTTTTCTGGGAAGGGTTCAGCCAATGAAAAGCCTTTGTTTACTGTAGCCTCCTAGCTTTTCTTTCCTCTCTCGTGTTTTCCTTTCCTTGTATAGCGGGAAATTGCATGTGACCCACCATGGCTGCAGACCGTGAATTTTCTTCTGATCCCGAATCCATTTCTGTTGGAGAAATATCTGGCAGTCTAGACTTTGGACAGTCAACAACATGGATACTTTTGAACAGCTAAGGCAGGTTGTCTAGAACAGGGGTCCCCAACCCCCAGGCCACAGACTGGCATCAGTCTGCAGCATGTTAGGAACTAGGTTGCACAGCAGGAGGTGAGTGGTGGGCAAGCTTCATCTGCTGCTCCCCATAGCTCACATTACTGCCTGAACCATACCCCTCCTCTGGCCCCTGATCTGTTGAAAAATTTTCTTCCATGAAACTGGTCCCTGGTGCCAAAAAGGTTGGGGACCGCTGGTCTAGGGACTATACTTTGAGAACCACTACATTAATTCTTAAGAAATGATAGTTTCCTAAGGGACTTCAAAATAGTTTTCTTTTACTGTGCCTTAGAGACAAAGGGATAACTATGGTTGGTACCTGATTCTTTCATTAAGGTCCTGACATACTTTAATCTTATCTGAGTTTTCAAATAGGTGATTATTCCTAAAGTGAGCTTACTTAGGAATATCTTCAAGGATATACTGGATACAGGGTAAAAAAACAAAAAACACTTCATAAAGAGATATTGCTTTAAAAATATTTTACATAATAAACTTACTTTAATAGTACAAAAAATAATCTGTTTCCAATCACTACTGAAGAAACTTCCAAAGAATTTTATAAAAATAACCAATACTTTGAACAAATAGAAAAGCAAATAACTAGATAAATAATACAATTATGTACTTCAAACCCAAGAAAGCAGAGATTATCATTACAAGCCAAATCATCCTTGGAATNTACTGAAGAAACTTCCAAAGAATTTTATAAAAATAACCAATACTTTGAACAAATAGAAAAGCAAATAACTAGATAAATAATACAATTATGTACTTCAAACCCAAGAAAGCAGAGATTATCATTACAAGCCAAATCATCCTTGGAATTGGTCATTCCAGGTTGACAAAATACATAAAACAAAACTTCTACTTTTTTAGGTTTACAGAAAGAAATAAAACAACTCCAGTAAGAAAACAAATTTCATGGGAAGTTTCAGGGAAACACATCATATTGATGACCTTAAAATTTTTTCAAGGAGTTTACAGAAACAGGGAACATTTAAATATTGATTTTTATGGCAAATGAGTTTTATGTTGACTTTTGAAGCTTAAAAGACCATTTACTATTTTGACTAGTAGTTCAGGAGTAAAAGCCAATCAAGAGGGCAGATAACATTCATGGGACCCATAGAACTTTAAGCTGATCCCAAAATATAAAGCAAAATATTAAGACAATTAGTTTTAAAATGTAAATATATTTGAGAAATATATAACGGAAACAAAAATGATCATGATTAGGATTTGACTAAAGTTTAGATGAAGTTTTTTCACATTTGTCTATCTTACAGATAATACTGATTATTTAATTATCAATGAACATTCATTTTTTGTGTATAAGAAAGTGTTTGGCTTCAGAAAACAATACTTAAAAGTTCATTACCATTACCAAAACTTGACAAACCTGTGCTTTGGGTGTGATATTGTTCGAAGCTGTTATTAAATGAAAGAGACTGAGAATCTTGTTGTAAAGCTCCCTTCAGAAATGTTTTGAAACTGCCCAGGTAGAGGGATGTCTCTCTATACATCTCTATGTATTTCTATGTACATCTCTTTACTATATCACAAACACAAAAACAGTATTAATAAATTTACATATATGTATCAGGCCAAAAATTAATTATTCCTTACAAAATTATATTTATTAGGAAAATACTAATGGACACTATATAAAAGAACACAAGGTGTTTAAAAGAAGACCGCAACCACTCCAATAGCTGAGTGCTATTGCTTTCTCTTAATAACATCTCTGGAATGGAGAAAAAAGGAGGATGAGTGGTTTGTAGATAGACGTGACTACCCTGGAAATACCTCGTAGGCAGAAGCCAGAAACCTAAAAATCACAGCCCTAGATATGGGGAAATGGCTAATACTTTTGTCTGTTAATTCTTAAAGGGTTTGTACTAAAGCAGAAAGCATAACTTTAGTGGGAGAAATTTCCATCAGAAGAAACTTTACTAGGCTTCTATGACCTAAAAGATGAATATTAAACAGTAACTGAAACACTGACATAGTATTATTATTAAGTGTACTGTGTTTGACTGTTACAACTGCAGTCCATGAGTCTAGTGGTAGAATTGGCTGTCAGTCCTGAAGCAGATCTCGGTAAATTTGTTTGACTACATTCTTTAGGTAGTTGTCTTCCAGTGGCACTTTAGATAGAATGGCGGTGACTTCATCTTGGCTGGAAAGAACAAAAGGCTAATTAATTTTCTGGAAACTTGTCTTCATTTCAATGAAATTCATATTTTTGAGTAGGGTTTCTGAATCTACTAGGAAGCACAAACAGGCATTTCTGGAAGTAATTAGACTGTCCAATCTGAACTGAGATTCTAAAAATAAGGTCTAAGAACCAATTATGTATGTACTTGTGAGGTATTGTGACTTAGCTGCTTTATCTGGCAAAAAAATCTAAACTATTGGTGTTTGCTGATGGATTTAGGGTGGGCATATTCTATACTCTATCACCCTGCAATCTGTCAGCAGTGTATACAAAAAGTCACAAAACATAGAGCAGAAATGAAGTACTTTTAAGTCTGTTCCACAAACTAATTGAGAAAAGTACTATGACTACATAATTCTTAAAGTGATTACTCTGTTTTTAAGGCCATGAAAGTTGTTCAGATGTGACCTGGGCTAAACTTAAGAAGGATTTTTTTTCTTTTTGATTCCTGTTTTAGGAAGCAGTGACCATAAAATGGAGCAAATATAAAAAAATAGACCAATGGTCTCCAGCATTCACTGGAGATAGCAATGAAGGTCACTGACTTTAAAAGAACAAATTCTTCAAAATGAAATCAGAGTGAGAGGTGACTTCTGGCTTTCACTATGGTCTATCCATTTTCTGACCACTTTGAGAAATCTTTCAAAAGAAAGAACAAAGGTAAAAAAGTAGTTGAGAGCCCTTTCTTGCTTGCTCTTTACTCACCCAATGTTTCCAAGGTGATTTTGAATAGAGAAAGGTAATGGGACTGATGGGTAGTGGGCTGAGAGAGACAACGTTATCTCAAACTTTGCAAATGCTGCTGAGCTGGAGAATAAAAGCTTCAATCTGTAAAAGACAAGATCCTCAATTAAAACCACAAAACAAAAATGGAATGAAACAAATACATTTTCTTTTTATACTGAAACTATGGTATACATCATTGCTTATCAAATGAACACAGGGTAAAACACTTGGAACAAAGCATGCTTATTTTGTATTTTCATCATTAGTCATGAAACTATTAATTAAATTATTTTAATAAGTTCTCAACTAACTACTTACTGTTATGGGTTGTGTCCCCTAAAATTCATGTATTAAAGCCCTAACCCCTAGTACATCAGAATGTGGCCTAATTTGTAAAGAGGATCATTGCAGAATTAATTAGTTAAGATGAGATCATTCCAGAGTAGGGTGGGCCCCTAATCTAAAATGACTGGTGTCCTAACAAAGAGGGAACATTTGGATACAGACAAACACACAGGAAGAATGTCATGTGAAGATAAAAGAAGCTACTAGGATTACATATTTACAAACAAGGAATGCCAAAAGACTGCCAGCAAATCACCAGAAATTAGGAGAGGCATGGAATAGATTCTCTTTCATAGCCATCAGAAGGAATTGATCCTGCTGACACTCTGACCTCAGACTTCCAGCCTCTAGAACTGTGAGACTATGAATTTCCATTGTGTAAGCCACCCAGTTTGTAGTACTGTGTCATGGCAGCTCTACAGAAACTAATATACTTACTTAGTATTATTCACATCTATGCTTATTAGGTTATAATTTGGTCCCCATCGCTTTAAAAACTCAATCTCCTCTCCAAGGAGTTTGCAATGGCTCACTACCAGTGAGATTTCTTGAAGCATCTGGGAAAAACAGAAAAAGAAAAGATGGAAGTATAAAAACATTTCAGGGTTTAGTGACTCTTTTATAAATACCCCAAAGTTGAACAGTTTAGTATATCTTAGTATATTTATCATTTCAGGATTCACTATTACATACATAAAATTTCAGTTCTGCTTTCTGGGACAGTTGACATAATTTCCTTTAAATATTTCCGTGGGAATTTACCTTGGGTACCTGATGCTGTGTTGTGCATGTCTTCTTCCAGGATTTCTGTTGCTCAAAGTACTGGAAAATAAGGCTATGAACTAAAAGGGAGGAAGGAGGAGCTTTATCCTCTGAGGAAACAAAAAAAATCAAAAGCAGGGTATTACTTATCACTCATGCATTGTATATATGTGTATACACACACATACACACACACACGAAACATTAACTAGAAATACCTTCAAACAACTAGGTATTTAACTATCATCTCTATTTTATTTTCAAACACATAAATCATCATATATAGTGAACATAAGTCACTGTGATATAAACTCAAGCCTTTATCACATACAGAATAAAACTGAGATAAATGTGTAGGTTTAAATGTAACATAACCCTGAGTTTAAATTCTGGCTTTCCTTACTATCTGAGTGATCTTAAGCACAATACTTATTGCTTCTGAGCTATAGTTCTCTAATTGCAAAATGGAGAATAGTGTTGATGTAAGTAATACACATGTCTGATACAGAGTAAGTACCCATAATGGTAATTTTTAAATTATGGAAATAGCTATTACTCAAGATTTAGTAATAATTTTTTAAAATTTCTTTTAAAGCCCACATAATATTTAGAACAATTCTCAAGCAGTTTTTGGTCTAATACACATTTCTAATTGTTATTGTTGTTTATATTTAATTTAGTATGTAAAAGAGTTCTCAAGGAGCAATATACACTTATTAAATAATTTAATTAATATTAAATAAATTTCCAAAAAAGTTTTGTTGGATTAAATGTTCTGAACTTACCATCTAACAGAGATTGAAAATTCAGATCAACAATCTTCCTATAAGCCTTACCCAGGAAAGGGAGACCAACTGGGAAAAACCAGCACAAAAACAGTTATTTCTTTTTATCATTTGATTTACAGCCACATACAACTCAGTACTTTAGAATCCTATTCTTTCTGGGTAGCAGGGTTTTTTCATAGACAGTTGAAGCTTTATCCCTGAGTCATACTATTCTCTGTGTACGTAAAGTTTCCCCTGAGAACACTGAACTATATTAACTGGCAGGCCTTTAAGGAAATTTAAGGTGTGGGACATTTTTGTAAATTTATCAGGGCCTCCTCCTTTGAACCCTAACTTCTGTGCAAAAATAATATTCTTTTTAGGAATCATATAAAGAAGATGACTACAACCTCCCCACATCTATTATCTTTGTACAAATACAGTGAAAACAATTTATGCTTTTAGCATCACAGTAATTTTAGCCACTCCAGTATTCTTGCCTGAGAAATCCCATAGACAGGGGAGTCTGGCAGGCTATAGTGAATAGGGTCACATAAGAGTTGGATGTGACTTAGCAACTAAATAACAGCAAGGAATTTTAGGTAGCTAGGAGAGCTGATCTTCCATACACCAGAGTTCTCTCTTGTCACTAAGATTCTGATTCTTTTCACTCTACTGAATATTTTCTACGTGTTAGGCACTGAGGATATGCTAGTGAGAAAAACAAACATGATCAACCTATGCTCTAAAGAATTACAGCTCAGGGGGACACACAGATAATTGCACTAATAAACACACCAAGAACTACAAACTATAATAAGCACAATAAAGAAAACTAAATGAAGCAATGAGAACATATGCCAGGAGGCCAAATAGCAAAGGGAGTGAGTAAAAGAATAGTCAAGGAAAACTTTCCTGAGAAAGTGATAATTTAGTTGAGCTCTAAAGGACTATTAGTAGACATTTACATGGTGAAGAGGAGGTGCTATGGTCTGAAAATTCATAGGCTGAAAACCTAATGCCCACTGTGATAGTTGTAGGAAGTGGGAACTTTGGGAGGTGCTTAGATCATAAGGATGGAGCCCTTATGAATGGGATTAGCGCTCTTAAAACAGAGACCTTGAACAGCTAGCTAGTTATGTGAGGATACAACGAAGAGTCTGCAGCCTGGAAGAGGGCCCTTGCCTGACCATACTGGCACCCATATTTTGAGCTTCCAGCCTCCAAAAGTGTGAGAATAAATTTCTGTTGTTTATAAGCTACTCAGTGTATGGTATGTAAAATTTTATATTTTAAAATTTTCTCTAGTTGCAGCATGCAGGCCTCTCTTGTGGAACATGGGTTCTAGAACGTGCCGGTGGCTCCGTAGTTTCGGTACATGGACTTAGCTGTTCCAAGGCATGTGGGATCTTAGTTCCCCAGCCAGGGATTGAACCCATGTCCCTTGCACTGGAAGGCAGATTCTTTACCACTGGATCACCAGGGAAGTCTCAGTTTATGGTGTTTTTAAAATGGCAACCCAGAAGGACTAAGACAGGGCAAAAGTTTCCAGGCATATCCTGAGGTAGGATGGAATATGACTGAGCATGAAAGACCATGATCTTTTAAAGAAGTGAAAGAAATTCACTGTGTCCAATGTGCAGAGAACAGTGTAAGATGAGGAAGGAAAAGGAGGAAAAATTCAATTCATTCAGGGCTTTACAGGTTATAAGCATTTTGACCATCAGTCTAAGAGTAGGAGGTACATGATAAAATTTTTAACAATTACTACAGCTACAGGAAGGAGAAAGAAATAGAGGGGAAAAGAAAAAGTTCCAGAAAGACTACCTATAGTGTTATTGTACAGATTGGATGTGTCTCTTGGCAGAAGAGGCACAAAATAATAGATGAATGTTAAATCTGAATCAGGAAGTCTTACTCATAATTTAAATATGCTAGGTAAAGAAGAAAGAGGTATAGAGTGATTCCTAACTTTTAATTTTGGACCTGAACAGAAGTTGATGGTATTCATTTAGAAGAGGAACTTTTTTAGGCGACTGGGGGGCATTGTTCTACACGATTTACAGGATTTTAGTTTCTCAACCAGGGACTGAACCTGGGGCCATGGTAGTAAAAGCGCAAGTACTAATCACTGGACAGACAAGGAATTCCCAGGGACATTTAAGGAGAACTGGGCTTGGAGGCTGAGAAATTATAAATATTCAAATTGGCCATGTTCACCCAGGGCTGGCCATGCTGAAGCTGTTTCAAGAGAAGAGACCTAAAGATACTCACAGGAGATTATAACAAAATAGCTAGGACTCTATCAAGTTATCATCTAGTGATGCTTACCAATTTTAATAAACCTACCAATCAATACACAGAGAATTCCCAATTAGCTTTTTGGGTTAACTTATGTATATCAAAAACCCAGTCAAGAATCATCAGCATTAGAGTAAATCCTCTATCACAACAGAGAGAGATGGGAAAAAAGAAATCAGAGTAAATAGATGTCAAGAGCATGTTGATCCATTTTTCTGGATAGGCAAAATTTCTATTATCTAATGTAATTCAACAAAGGGCAACTTTCACTAGCTGAAGTTTTTTACTTTTTATTTAATAAAATACAATTCTATTATCACTAATTAGTGATTGCCTCTTTTAAGATTTTCAGCAGTACTTTCATCATGTCAATACGTGTTAATATTGTATTAAAACAAAGATATGAATCTTTAGTAAGTTTAACCATACATTTATCTGCAGAGGAATTATCTTATTCTTGCTACTTACCTACTGGCTCTCCAAAGGTAATGATGAGCTCTATTGTGTCATAAAGAAAGGTGAATACAGCTTGATCATCACTCCATTCAATGACATCCCATTCAGACAAGCTGAAGAAAAAGAAAAAACAAAAAAACATTTTTTAAGATAAAAGAAGAGAGTTAAGTTCTTCTACCATCTGAATAGTACCATCAGCAGCTACTGGAGTTTTCTACTGGCTTGGGAGACAGTCATTATTCTAATTCCAATACTGTGAATGTATAAACTTATGCTTTTGAAAGAAATAAGAAATGACTCAATTTTGAGTTATTTTTCAGAGAAAAGCCAAGTCTAGGCAATATAAAATATTAAATATCTTAACATTACAAATTTTATAGCTCTCTCACCTTGTATACTTTCAGCTTACTGTTGAGTATATTAATTCTTCTTTTTGAGAATACATTGCATTATAGGTTAAAAACAGTGATACACATTACAAACACATGTCAACTGCACTAGTAGACTGAGACAACAACAAAGGTACAGGATAAAACACAAATTAATGCTGCCTGTTTTCCCTTACCTCAACTGATCCAGCAGCTCTTCAGTTCTCTTTGTTTGTTTTTGCACAAAGTCTAATTGAGCAAGGATCTGCTCTTTCTGTATCTCTAGCTCTAAGAAATTTCTGCAAATCAAACCAGGTATTCACAGAAAGATAACGTCACTGCTAGAGAATTCAGACATCATTAAAATAAAAGTTTATGACAAAAAGCCATGTGCTAAATGGCTCCCCAGTGAGGTGAATGATGTATATTTTTAGCTTTTTTAAAAAATAAACATTAAACTAGAAGTGTGGGTCTATTATTATGAAAATTTACATTTTCCCCCCACCCCTCTAGGTTGTTACAAAACACTGAGCTTCCTGTGTTATACAACACTTCCCATTACCTATCTATTTTACACATGGTAATGTATGTTTCGATGCTAGTCTCACAATTCATCCTATCCTCTCCTTCGTCTGCTGTGTCTAAAGTCTGTTCTCTGTGTCTATGTTTCTATTCCCACACTATAAACAGGTTTGTCAGTACCATTTTTCTAGATCCCATATACATTTATTAATATACAGTATTTGTTTTTCTCTTTCTGACTTAATTCACTCTTCCTAACAAGCTCTAGGTTCATCCACCTCACCAGAACATGTATCCTTATGGCTGATTCACATTGTATGGCAGAAGCTAACACAATATTGTAAAGCAGTTATCCTCTAATTAAAAATAAAATTAACAAAAACCTCAAAAAAATGAATTTTTATTTTGCTTAAAAATATAAGCATAATGTAGACCATAAGAATGCCCACCTCAAAAATGAAACATGTCATAATTTTGGTGCATACATTTGGTTTTGTTTAGCTTATTAGAGCTAAACAGAATTTATATTTTGTTAGTCATTTTGCTAGCATCAATTTAATTTTAGCTAAATTATTATCACCTATCAAGTTAATGTTTCCAGTTGGAATTTTACTGGCTTTGTCATTATTTGTATTTGATTTATTTGAGTCTTATAGTTAAATAAGATCCATAGTATAAGAAACACATACCTCATTTTATATTTATTTACACTTAAGTGTCATATAAAAGCAGTTTAATGCTAGATTTTCTTTAACAGGATCCTGATATTACCCAAGCTTGAGAACTACTGCCTTGGATTAATGCTGTGTAAGCAATAAATGCTTAGAGAATACTGCTAAGATGGCCTCCAAGGTCAAGTGCAAAGTGGAGTAGAAGCCCTGGCTCGACCTTAGTCAAATATTCATGTTCTCAATCTTGTCAGTTTCTGGAGGTAGGAAATCACTTAACCATGTGGAAGTTAGCATATTTTCTAACACTCAAACTGAAGGCTAACCTTTGAAGCTTTTCTTCTTCAGTTTTCAGCTGTTCCAGTTCTTTGAAAAGAAAAACAAAAACAAAGCTATCAGAATATACACATTAAAATACTGGCATAAAAATAATCTGTTTTATTGAAAAGTCTCTCTCATTAATCTCATTTAAATAAAAAACTCAGGATTTTTTCCCCATTTACCTCCCTAATTAAATCAGTTACCTTTTTCTGCAGCTCTCACTTCAGAATTCAGTTCTTCCACAGGACTGTCTTTCTGCTCATCCTCCAAATTCTTAGTTTCTAAAATAGACCATGGATTCAAGTAACTCAGTCAAAAATAACTAAACAACCAGAGATGAAAAGAAGAGATGGTCCCAAAATGTCGTGTTAAGAATATTTCACAAGCATTTATCTTAACCCACCTTTTCTTTGACAAAAAAGCATTTAGATACAACAATAATTTTATAAGAAGACTTGCTTCTAGTGGCAGATAGAAATTTTTAATATATAATTTGCATACGTCAAAATTATTGTTCTCCATGTCCTTCAAAGTGCTTAGCACTATGCTTTGCACAGAAAAAGTGCCTGGTGTATATTTTCTCCATTGAACTGGTAATAAATATATGAAGTCCATAGTCTTAGACTATCACACCCCTTTGTTCATTACCTTGCTTATTCACTTATTAAAAAAAAAAAATAGAAGTCATTAAGGCCAAAATTTCTGAACTTCCTGCTACAAAACAAACCAAACTTTTATATATCTGTATCCATTCTTTCATCCTTCCTTTCTTTTCCCTAAGATCAATCTCTCCACCTAAACTTTGAATTGCAGCCTCTCTTGTCTTCTCAGGAATCTTATTGCACTGACTTTCCCTTATCTCTTGTATTTACAACCTCTCTGCCTCCTCCACTGAATATATTCATTTTTCACCTTTAAAAGTACCAACAATCACACTCTTTCTCTAGCTGCCACTGAATGGCTATTTATGTCTCCTTTCTTCATTATTCCTTGAGCAAATTACGAAGTACCTATCATGTGCCTTGTATAGTGCTTGGTGCTAAGACTATTGTAGTGATTAAAAACAAAACTTTATGCCCTTGTGGAGCATTTTTTTTTAATTCGTCAATTCTCCTATTACTATCTTTTAATTCAAACATTCATACATTAAGAAAGGCTTCCATACTTTAATTTTTTACAATACTATACAGAGCTTCAATGCTATTTCAGTTTCAAATTATAGGAGATGACATTCAAATATGTTTGGATTTGACAATTTGCTTTTGCACTATTGAGGAAAGATTATAAGCATTAAATAGTTTTATGGTAACTGCTGTGGAAGAGTGGTTCCACGGTGCCGTAGGCTCCTAAAGTAGAAATCTGTCAGTTCAGGAGAGGCTTCCCTTTGAGGAAATGGCATTTAAGCCAAGGTCTGAAGAATAAGTCGGGGCTACAGTGAGAAGGGAGGGAAAAGCAGACTGTTCAGTATGAATAACACAGGCAGAAGCCTTTCTATGGAAAAGAATATACCAAGTAAAAAGATCTGAAATAAGGCAAATGTGGCTAGAAAAGAGAGAACAAAGGGGACATAGTCTAAGATAAAGCTGGAGATGCCAGCTTTAGGGACCAGGTCAAGGAGGACCTCTTAAGGAATTTTGACTTTTTCTGAGACTAGTGAATAGCCATTTGAAAGGTGTTAGCATTGGCTGTAAATTAAGAAGTTAAGCAGTTTTTGGATGGTATGGTTAATAAAGAACAATAGCTTATATAAAGGGAACTTGGTGTGCTGAAGGAAAATAGTAGATTCAGAAAATATTTCTGAGGTAAAAATCTAAAATTGGTTTGGATGTGGGGAGAGAGAAGGCTTTTAAGGATGAGTCCAAGGCATCAGAAATAAATTTAAATATGTGTGTGTGCATTTATATATGTGTATGGTTCCTGCTTAGTCCATGGGGTTGCCTAACAATAACAACTTTTATAAAAAATAACAACTTTGTCCCCATGGAGCTTACAAATTAGATAGGAAAGTAAACTATATAGAAGTAACTATAATTACAATTAGATATGATAGGTACAATAAAATAGTCATTGCAGCTCAAGAGAGAAAACACTATACCTTGGTAAAAAATATAAGGAGAATGTATTAGGCAAACACAAAGTTGCAGAACTGCATAGAAATGACAAGATTTAGTTGGAATTTAGAATGTGTCAGGGAATAACTAAAAATCATATAAGAAAGGAATATCTGAAAATGATGGTTGAGAACTCTAAAAGTCAAGCTCAGGAGTTTGGACTTTATTTTGTAATAAATGGAAAGGCACAAGTTTTTCAGGGTAGTAACATAAAAGAAAAGGTGGCAAGAATTCATGGAAGAATTATACAAAACAGATCTTCATGACTCAGACAACCCCGATGGTGTGATCACTCACCTAGAGCCAGACACCCTGAATCTGAAGTCAAGTGGGCCTAAGGAAGCATCACTACGAACAAAGCTAGTGGAGGTGATGGAATTCCAGGTGAGCTGTTTCACGTCCTAGCAGATGATGCTGTGAAAGTGCTGCACTCAATATGCCAGCAAATTTGGAAAACTCAGCAGTGGCCAAAGGATTGGAAAAGGTCAGTTTTCAGTCCAATCCCAAAGAAAGGCAATGCCACAGAATGTTCAAACTACTGCACAATTGCTAGCAAAGTAATGCTCAAAAATTCTCCAAGTGAGGCTTCAACAGTATGTGAATTGTGAACTTCCAGATGTTCAAGCTGGATTTAGAAAAGGCAGAGGAGCCAGAGATCAAACTGCCAACATCTGCTGGATCATAGAAAAAGAGAGTTCCAAGAAAACATCTACTTCTGCTTTATTGACTACACCAAAGCCTTTGACTGTGTGGATCACAACAAACTGGAAAATTCTTAAAGAGATGGAAATACCAGACCACCTGACCTGCCTTCTGAGAAATCTGCAGGCAGGTCAAGAAGCAACAGTTAAACCTGGACATGGAACAACAGACTGGCTCCAAATTGAGAAAGAAATACATCAAGGCTGTATAATGTCACCCTATTTAGTTAACTTATATGCAGAGTACATTATGCGAAATGCTGGGCTAGATGAAGCACAAGCTGGAATCAAGATTGCCGGGAAAAATATCAATAACCTTAGACATGCAGATGATACCACCCTTATGGCAGAAATTGAAGAGGAACTGAGGAGCCTCTTGATGAAAGTAAAAGAGAATAGTGAAAAAGCTGGCTTAGAACTCAACAGTCAGAAAATGAAGATCATGGCATCCAGTCCCATCATGAGTCCCATCCAGTCCCATCACCCCATGGCAAATAGATGGGGAAACAATGCAAACAGTGACAGACTTTTATTTTTGGGGGCTCCAAAATCACTGCAGATGATTATTGCAGGCATGAAATTAAAAGATGCTTGCTCCTTGGAAGAAAAGCTACAACTAACCTAGACAGCATATTAAAAAGCAGAGACTAACTACTTTGCCAACAAAGATCCGTCTAGTCAAAGCTATGGTTTTTCCAGTAGTCATGTATGGACGGGAGAGTTGGACCATAAAGAAAGCTGAGTGCCAAAGAATTGATGCTTCTGAACTGTGGTGTTGGAGAAGACTCTTGAGAGTCCCTGGGACTGCAAGGAGATCAAACCAGTCAATCCTAAAGGAAATCAGTCCTGAATATTCACTTGAAGGACTTATGCTGAAACTCCAATACTTTGGCCACCTGATTAGAAGAACTGACACACTGGAAAAGACCCTGATGCTGGGAAAAACTGAAGGCAGGAGGAAAAGGGGACAACAGAGGAGATGTTTAGATGGCATCACCAACTGGATGGACATGAATTTGAGCAGGCTCTAGGAGCTGGGGATGGACAGGGAAGCCTGGTGTGCTGCAGTCCCTGGGTTGCAAAGAGCTGGACACAACAGTGACTGAACTGTGACAGAACAGTGACAGAACTGAACATAATGGATATTGTCCATTAATTATTAATTAATTAATAATTAATTCTGCAGCAATGTAAAGGTTGGACTGGAAAGAGATAGAATGAAATTAAGAGTGTAGAAAGATTAGTTAGAAGATCTGAAATAGCACATGTCAGAATTAATGATAGTGTTAATGGGAGTGGGGAAGAATATAGAAGATACTGAAGCAGATATAATAGGATTTGATAAGAGAAACTCAAAGACAATAAAAGTTATGAGCCTTTTACAATTTATAAGAATGGTGACACTGTTAATACAAATGAGAAGTATCACAGACAACAAATTTTCAGATATTATTTTGAAAATGGAAGACAATAACCTCCATTTTTTCACATAATGTTTAAGGTGCTTAAAGGACACTTTTGTTGAAAGGTTCAGCAAGAAGCTGGAAATGTTAAGTATGGAACTGAAGAGAAAGAGAAAGATGCCCTCATGCAAAATGGTTACAAATCACTTGAAGGCAAAAATCTGGGACATCCCGGGTGGTCCAGTGGATAAGATTCCAAGCTTCCAATGCACGGGGCTTGGGTTCCATCCCTGGTTGGGGAACTCAGATGCCACATACCGTAACTAAGCCCGCATGCCACAACTAGAGAAGCCGGCACACTGCAGTGAAGACCCACAGCAGCCTAAATAACAGACATTTAAAAACGGGCAAAAATCTGTGTATATATATTTTCTGACACTAAGTGCAGTATCTGGCAGGTAGTAGGTGCTGAACAAATGCTGGATGATTTAACTGAATTTGGGAATCATTCATATAAACATAATTGTTAAGGCAGATGAAAGCATTAGGGGAGAAAATATAGAAATGAATAGATGAATGCTACACAAGGGCTTAGTTAGATAAGGGACAACAGGAGCTAAAAGGAACAGGCAGGAGAAAAGGATAGTATCAAGATAGAGCAATACCATAGAGTTCAGGGAGAAGAACGTTTCAGGAAGAAAAGAATCAGCAGTGTCAAATACTGAAAGAGATCTAGATGGCTAAGGACTGAGAGCGACCAAATTCGATGATTATGTGAAATTTTGTGATCTTTGAAAAAGTGGTTTCAAGACAAAACTAACAAGTTGGGATAATGAGAGACCAAACTGAAAGGATAAATAAGTTCATCTATTAAAAAAACACACAAGATTACGGTCTAAGTTATGAAGAGTTTTCCAAAGAGACTTATTATTTGGGGTATTTCTTGATTATGTTATGAATGACCACAGTAAGGGAGTCGCTCTAATTTAGTATCTCAAAAGCTGCTAAATACCAGGCTTCAGCATAGTGCTACTAGCAAAGTAGGGAAGGATTTAGATATAATTAAATTTTCTTTTGGAAAAGTATTCAAGATATTTTACCTATTTCCACCTCGGTGAGACAGTTATCAATCTTCTTAAGTATGTTGTCCATCTCATTTATCCTTTTATGAAGTTTCTCTCTCTCACTCTAAACACACAATATCATAGACTGTCAAGTTAAACCTCAAACATTATAACATTATTAACGGTTCGAACTGCTAACATAACTGCTATGTCTAATTTATGATCAAGCAAATCTTTTTGTTTGTTGTTATTTTCGTTTTGGCTGTGCAGTGCAGCATGCGGGATCTTGGTTTCCAACCATGGATTGAACCATGCCCCGTGCAGTGGATGTGCAGAGTCTTAACCACTGGACCACCAGGGAAGTCCCACGAACAGGCAAATCTAAAAGATTGAAACTTCTAGTCTTGTCTTAAAAAAAGTTTTTTAAACATATATAACAGGTTAATATTAATTCATATTTTATACTTTATTTTATATTTCTATGTCAAATAAATTTGGGAAACACTGATCAAATAGAATTATAGCATTTTTCTTTTTAGACCAAAAAAAAAAAATTCTGACCTTAGACTTTAATATGTTAGCTATTATATTTTGCCAAAAGAGGGACACTGTATGTAACACTTCCCAGACTTATTTGCCAATGAAAAGTTTTTTTATGTAGGACCTTTCTTCAAGGATGATAATTTTGGAAAATGCTATTTTTTTTNTATTTTATACTTTATTTTATATTTCTATGTCAAATAAATTTGGGAAACACTGATCAAATAGAATTATAGCATTTTTCTTTTTAGACCAAAAAAAAAAAATTCTGACCTTAGACTTTAATATGTTAGCTATTATATTTTGCCAAAAGAGGGACACTGTATGTAACACTTCCCAGACTTATTTGCCAATGAAAAGTTTTTTATGTAGGACCTTTCTTCAAGGATGATAATTTTGGAAAATGCTATTTTTTTTTAAATACATGCATACACATGCATAGTTGAGTATGGACTATGAGGAAGATAATACCAGAGCACAGTCCTTAGCAAAGGAAGATCATAATTCTATATTGTTTTATTTCAATATATATAATTTGAGATGAGACAAATACCCATATTAGTAAATATATTGTAGAATTACTCAAGATGCCAGGATTTACTATATTCTAGAATTACTCAAGATGCCAGGATTTACTACTTTTGTTAAACTAAACCTCATTTCTTATGAACAATTTTAAGTTTTTGCCCAACTCTCATTCACATGTCTCCTAACGAACATTCTTCATATTCCACAATCACTATAAAGTAATTTTAATAGATCTTTCTAAGCTCTTAACGGTCTCAAATTACCTGAGCTGACTGCACCAGCTTGCTATATAGAGCCACTTTTCCTTGGTGAGTGAAGACTTTAGTCATCTTGGTAAAACGTGATTTTATTTTGTTCAAGTAAATTCCAAAGGCCTTCAGCTGTAAAGTCAAAGATTATACTGCATTAAAACAAACGAGTTAGAAAAGGCAAATGGTCTGGGAAGGCTGGTTCAGCTGCTACGTGCTAAGATCTACCCATCCTAGACTATGATTCCTAAGGCTTCTTATTTGCAAATTTAATTTCACTTAATAGCTTAAGTCCAGAACCAAAGATTTCAACTTTAATTCCAGTTGAATAATTCCAGTACAAAATTCATTTATATTACAAATTAGAAAATGACAGGTTCTTTAGTTAATAAAACTTCAATCAGGGCAAATATAAAATGAGTTGCTTATTTAATCAATTAAAGTCTATCTCTTCCCTATCTAAAGCTAAGTGAAAAGCAAAAAGAAGGGAACTTTAAATTTCAAATGGATTTCATATATTAAATTGATCAGTTAAGAAATGTAAGATTCTATACTAATAGTCATTCATATATAATAAAATCTTACTGACATATTATACCTGAGAAGTAAACTAAAGAACTCACCACTAATTATCAAGTGTGAGTGTGTGTATGTGTGTGTGTGAGTGCTTAGTTGCTCAGTTGTGTCCTACTCTTTGTGACCCCATGGACTGTAGCCCTCCAGGCAAGAATACTAGAATGGGTTGCCATGCCCTCCTCCAGGGAATCTTCCCGACCCAGGAACTGAAGTGAGGTCTCCTGCATGGCAGATAGATTCTTTACCAGCTGAGCTACCAGTGAAGTCAAATTATCAAGTAACAGGTACTAATTTCACAATAAACATTTTAATGTCTATACTGATTCCCATTCAGAAAATGAGACAAAAGTACCTCCTCATCAGAGCAGTGTTTCATTTTTTCCCACAGGTTCCTATTTATATCAGTTAACAGTTTATCTTGGTTCAGTGCAGAAAGCTGTAATCTAAATAGAGAAAAGTTAATTAGCACAGAGTTCAGAAGTCAACCCGAATGATTCAATTTAGATCTACAGGCATACTTAATTTTTCCTAGTTCTTTTCTACATAAAGAGGGGAATTCACTCAGGAATAGTGGCCAGTCTGACTATTTCACCACTTGTAGAACAGTTCAAGAATGTTATGATTCAAAAAAATTTCCCTCCCAAATACAATTCTCATCTCAATGCATCAACTTGTTCCAAAAAATGAAAATACTGTTTTGGTCAAGAAGCTTATTTGGTTAATGAATACATTGTTCAATAAAGTTCTTGGTGAAATGAAAAATATGTTTTTTATTTTTATTTAAAACCAAACAAACTTTTCGTCAACTCAACGTTGCTTATAAAGAATTCTTTAAGGGCTTGTGAATGCATAATATTTGGAAAGTTGTAGCTATTAAGTTAAAGTTTCCAATTTAGTTCAGTCTTACCTCACCTTTATGGAATAGCATTAATAGAAGTATCAAAGTTACCTTGTTAATAAGTATAGGAAATAAATTTTTATCAAAGTTAGAAGATATTATAAACAGGCACATAGGTACAAAATCAAACAGTAGAGCACATCTCAACAAACTTTTCATTCTATGCAATGAATCTATTTTATTCAAAATAAAACAGTCTTAGACAAATCCTGAGACTAACTCTTAAATAACATGAAGGTAAGAAACTTGTCTTATTCAGGGATGAACCCAGGATTTAGTACTGCGCCTGGCACTCAGTAGGTGCTCAATACATCATTCAATGAACAAGCCAGAAACGGGCAAATCTGCAGTACTATAATTTAACAGCATCTTAACTTTCTAGTTTTAAACCTATAAAAAGTGAAAGTGAAAGTCGCTCAGTTGTGTCCGACTCTTAGCAACCTCATGGAGTATACAGTCCATGGAATTCTCCAGGCCACAATACTGGAGTGGGTAGCCTTTCCCTTCTCCAGGGGATCTTCCCAACCCAGGGATTGAACCCAGGTCTCCTGCATTGCAGGTGGATTCTTACCAGCTGAGACACAAGGGAAGCCCTTTAAAACTATAATTCCCTTTATTTTTATTTATTGAGGTAACATTGGTTTAAAACACTGGTTATATGTTTCATGTATGTTTCATATTATATTGTGTTTACCACCAAAAGTTTTAAAACTACATGATTCTTAAAAGATTACTTCATTTCTTTTCTGTTTGTTAGGCTGGTTCAAATTCAGTTTGACAGTTCTAGATAAGTATGATATAAACACTGCCTTCAGTCGCAAGTTTTGGTTTACCTGTGAAAATCTAGATATACCTAACTTGTAAATTAGTCTGCTGCATCTACTTACACCAAACCACTGAGCTACAGTCTTGATTAAAACCATGTTCTTTTATAAATGCAAACTAAGAGCAAATGTGATAAAACTATAAACCCAAAGGCAATCTTACTTTTAGGCACTATATAAATCTCTAAAGGGTACTATCTTCTTTTAAACATGTTATTTTGGAATTTATGATATCATAATCTAATAATTATTACTTATAAGGACCTTTGCTGTCGTTGTTTAGTCACCAAATCATGTTCAACTCTTTTGTGACCCCATGGCTATAGCCTGCCAGGCTCCTTTGTCCACGGAATTTTCCAGGAAAGAATACTGGAGTGGGTTGCCATTTCCTTCTCCAAGGGATCTTCCCCACCCAGGGATTAAACCTGAATCTCCTGCTTGGTAGGCAGATTCTTTACCACTGAGCCACCTGGGAATCCCTATTAAGGACATACTCTTTGCTAAGAATGACATGCAAACTTCTTATATCTACTACTTCTACTGCTCATTATATACACTACTTCTATACTACTAAGGTATTATTATCCTCAACTGATGAATGTGAAAATGAAGGTTAAATAACTTACATAAGTAGCCAAGAGTTGAACTTCCATCTGACTACAAAACTGAAATTCTTTCCCATATACTATATTACACTGCCAATTAATGCGGTCAGCTTTTCTTATGCCAGTGTTATTCTAATCAAAATCTTGTCACACAGATTATTCACCCATCCAACAAAACACACAAAAGATGGAAACTTTCATACTCTTCAATCTTCCGGCAAAGAGCTTCACAATCTTCTTTATAAATCTGTATCTTGGGTCGGTAAACATATTGACTTAACATCAGGTCTTCCAGAGTAGGTGATGTGTTTACAGTAAACTGAAAAAAAAGAAAAAAATCCCTTAAAACTGGTATTTTGAGGAACAAACCATGTGCAAGGGCTGTTAAGAGTCTCAAACAGTGCTTGAGACGTGAGTGCTTACTTTTACAAGTTCTACAAAGGAAAAATGGAAAACTTTAAATTCATATACCTAGTAAGCTACAGTTGGAATTTGAAATAAAGTCTCTGACAACAAAGTCCATTTCCCACAGATGTTTAGAGGAACTGTGGAAGTTCCACACATAGGCTTATAAGTGACTTGAAAATGTTTATGCATTTGCATAAACACCTCAGTAAACTTGGGTAGGAGAGAGAAATGGTTTAATTCGTTTTTTAATTGAAGGATAATTGCTTTGCAGAATTTTGTTTTTTGTCAAACCTAAACGTGAATCAGCCATGGGTATACATATATCCCTCCCTTTTGAACCTCTCTTTCATCTCCTGCCCTATCCCACCCCTCTAGATTGATACAGAGACCCTGTTTGAGTTTTACACATTGTTTTAAAACTATCAATATCTGAAAATTCAAACTTATAAAAAACCTCTTTATTAAAGAAAAAGAAAAAAGATGCCAGTTTCCAAGATTATTCTTTTCTATTCTCATTCACTAGCCCTGATCCTTACTTCTATTCCAGGTTGAACTCAGACTTTTCTGGCATACATAAAATGAAGCAGTAAAAATCTGGTTACTTTTTAAAATGTCTTTTGGACATTTAAAAAATGTCTTATAGCTCTAACCCAATGACTTTCTGATGTCCCTAATGCAGTGTTGGAAAAACCAAGTTAGCCTATTACATATAAAATCCAAAGAAAACACTACAAATGTCCGTTATTCATAGGCAGTGTGGCACAGAATAAGTCATTTTAGCATTCTAGGTTTTGGCCTCATCTATAATATGGGCACAATATTGACCAACCTCTTAATATCAAAGTAAAAGTTTTTTAAAAAGGTACCAAAGCTAAATAATCTAACAAACTTTAGTTTCCTCTCATTCTCTCCTTTCAGTTGATAAATTAAAAGGAAATACAAATGAGACTTTAATTTCATTTCTCTATCTGTAACTAGTTTTCTAACAAGTTGTCAAAGTGTAAAAAGGTGCTAAAGGCAATGATTACTGATGATGACTCTCTTTCTTAAAAAGTAGTTTTAAGGCTAAATTTAAGGCTAATTTAAGAAAAGTCAAAGCTCTATACTTCTCAAAGAAATCAGGCCTCCTTGGGAAAATAGCTGTCTTTCATATAGGAGCCAAATACTTGATAAAGGAATTTTTTCTTTATGTAAATATTTGGACATAATATGGAAAAATGAAGAAAATTACGATATCACTACTTTATAACTCCTAATAAATTGCTAGATCTATATAACGATAACTTAATGGTGATCATCACCAGACATTAACTCCTGATGGAAGGACAAGTATAAAGTAAACTTGGAAAACAAAAACATGTCATCTGATAAAGCCTCTGCCGATTTACAGAAAATACAAAGGACAGGACATGTTAAAATGAAAGTTAGGGTACGCATAATGGGCAAAACACATACTTAGCAGAGTATGGAAAAATCTGGTTTCCTCCAAAAAAAAAAGTGGGGGGAGAGAGAAGGGAGAAGGGGGGAGAGAGGGTTATTGAAGGGGACTTTATATTTTAAAAGATAATTAAGAAAGAGCTATCAATCTCATTTGGGTTGCAGTTTAACAAACTGGAAAATAATGCAGACAATCAGGGAAATATAATACTGACTGAATAATTAATCACTTAAAGATAAGATTATCATATTTGGACGTAGTTTAAAGAATCCTCATCTTTTCAGGGATACATACTGAAATACAGATAAATTGATGATACCTGGGATTTCCTTCAAAATAACCAGATGGGGAGGTAGGGAAAAATAGAGACAAGGGTTGATAATTTTTTTTCAAGTCTTTATTGAATTTATTACAACATTTCTTCTGTTTTATGTTTTTTGGCCCTGAGGCACATGGGATCTTAGCTCCCCAACAAGGGAACAAACTTGTACTCCCTGCATTGGAAGGCGAAGTCTTAACCACTGGAGTGCCAGGGAAGTCCCAGAAGTTTATAATTTTTGAAGTTTGGTGATAGATACATGAGAAGTTCATTAAACTATTACCTACTTTTGTATATGTTTAAAAATTCCTATAACAGCTCAATTTTTTTTTATTTAAAGAGTAAGGTTTCTCTTGAACCTTCATAACCACAAAGTGAAACACAGGACTATGTTCCCAGAGATTTACCAGGAATGCCAAATGCAAAGGATATCAGGCTTATGCACTGTGGATACAACTGAATGCACCTGCCATTGCTGTAACGCAATACATGGGTTAAACTGCTGCTCCTTGTGTCCAGAACTACATGCACAAGTCACTCCCTTCCCTTGCCTTATCTATTTTGATTAAGTGCCCAATTTATGCACTATCAGCTCTTATATATTTCAGGCCTGGTAAGGGTATCTGCAATAGTTCCACAACTGCACTGAAAGGGAATATTTGGTATGAAACATTCCTTGGGCATGCAGGTCATGGGGCACTAACATAGAACCTTTTTTTCCCCTCAGTTTTATTGAGATATAACTGACATATAGCACTGTGTAAGTTTAAGATTTACAGCATAATGATTTGACTTACATACATCATGAAATGATTATCACAAGTTTAATGAATATCTATCACATGGAACAATAGACATAGAACCATCCAAATCGGGAACCAGTGCATCAAGGCTATATACTGTTACCCAGCTAATTTAACTTATATGCAGAGTACATCATGTGAAATGCCGGGCTGGATGAAGCACAAGCTGGAATAAAGATTGCAGGGAGAAATATCAATAACCTCATTTATACAGATGACCACCTTTATCGCAGAAAGTGAAGAACTAAAGAACCTCTTGATGAAGGTGAAAGAGGAGAGTGAAAAAGTTGGCTTAGAACTCAACATTCAGAAAACTAAGATCATGGCATCTGGGCCCATCACTTCATGGCAAATAGAGGAGGAAATAATGGAAACAGGGAGGGATATTCTTGGGGGGCCAGTGCTCCAAAATCACTGTAGATGGTGACTACAGCCATGAAATTAAAAGACGCTTGTTTCTTGGAAGAAAAGCTATGACCAACCTAGACAGCATATTAAAAAGTAGACATTACTTTGCCAACAAAAGTGTGTCTAGTCAAAGCTATGGTTTTTCCAGTAGTCATGTATGGATGTAAGAGTTGGACTATAAAGAAAGCTGAACACAGAAGAATTGATGCTTTTGAACTATGGTGTTGGAGAATACTCTTGAAAGTCCCTTGGACTGTAAGCAGATCCAACCAGTCCATCCTAGAAGAAATCAGTCCTGAATATTCATTGGAAGGACTGATGCTGAAGCTGACACTCCAATACTTCGGCCACCTGAGGCAAAGAACTGACTCAATGGAAAAGACCCTGATGCTGTGAAAGAATGAAGGCGGGAGGAGAAGGGGATGACAGAGGGTGAGATAGTTGAATGGCATCACCAACTGGATGGACATGAATTTGAGTAAGCTCTGGGAGTTGGTGATGGACAGGGAAGTCTGTTGTGCTGCAGTCCCTGGGTTGCAAAGAGTTGGACATGACTGAGTGACTGAACTGACTGATCATCTCATATAGATACAAAATTTTCATTGTGATGAGAACTCATAGGATTTGCTCTCTTAACAACTTTCATATACAAAATACAACTGTGTTAATTGTATTTATGATGTTGTACTTTACATCCCTAGTGCTTATTTATCTTATAATTGGAAGTTTGTATCTTTTGACTGCCTTGATCCAATTTCCCCTCTCCTTATCCCCACTTCCGGTAAACCACAAATCTGACCTCATTTTTTACCAGTTTGTTTTTGAAATATAACTGACCTACAATACTATGTTACTAGTTCTTCTTACACAATGTAGCAATACGGTATCTCTACATATTATCCTTAGCTAGTGCTACCAGCTGAACTCCTGCAACTGCACACACACATGGATGCCAAACATACATCTCCTTGTTTGCCTCAAGAATGCCTCCCTAGTTCCACGCTAAAGGAGACTCATGGTCATCTAAATCCTGTAACAGATGCCCATAGTTGTGAACCTCCTTTTCCACAGCCCATATATTACCCATTTCTTTGGCCCTTCTCTACTTTGCGATTTTTTCGTAAACACTTTTTTTGGCTGCACCACATAGCAGGTGTAATCTTAGTTCCCCAACCAGAGATGGAACCTGTGCCTCCTGCACTGGAAGCATGGAGTCATAAATACTGGACTGCCAGGCAAGTCCCTACTGTGGGATTTTTAAATTTCTTTCCTGCTATAGCATGAACTCTTCTTACCATCTTTTTTTAAAATTTACTGAAGTATAGTTGATTTGTCTTACCCTCTTGACAGTTCTTTCCCAGATATATTTCCCTAATACTGCCTTTCCTGACCTCTACAAAGCCTGAGACCAAAGAGGAAGAGTCATACTAATTCATACTAATATTCCCTTGATTCATCCCTCAAAGATTAGCTTCCCAGATAACCTCCACTCTTCTACCCTGCCAGCAATCTTTCTGTTCCTATGCTTCCCCTTTGCTTTCTCTGGCCCCTGGTACTGTTTCTGCATTTCCCAAGACTCTAGATACATACCTAGACACCTTTCTATTTCCCATCTGCAGCGGAGGCAAGGGAATTCTACAGGGAAGGGACACTATTATGGTGATGAGAATATTGAGGTTGGGGACCCAAAAGATGCGTATTTTTCTTCTTTCTGTCTTTGATTTACTTTTCACCTTTAGATATCAATCCTCCTGTAATTGATTTCTTTCTAAACAGCTTTATTGAGATTTAATTTACACACCATATAACTCACTAAGTATGCGATTAAATGATTTATAAAATATATTCACAAGGTTGTGCAACATCATCACCAGCTAATTTTAGAGCACTTTCATTCCTCTAAAAGAAACCTTGTACCCATTAGCTGTCATTCCTTTCTCCTCCATCCCTATCTTAGTCTCAAGTAACCACTAATCAGTTCACTTTTTGGCTATTATGAATAATGTTCATGTACCAGTTTTTGTGTAGAGGTACATATTTAATTCTCTTAGGTAAATACCTAGAATTGGAATTGGTGGATCATATAATAGTTCTGTTAAACTTTTTGAGGAAATATCCAGTTCTTCCAAAGTGGCCACACCATTTTACAAGTCTACCAGCAATGTATGAAAATTCCAGCCTCTTCACATCCTTGCCAGTACTTGTTATTTTGTCTTTTTGGCTACAGGCATCCTAGTGGTTGTGAAGTAGTAACTTATTTTAATTTGTACTTCCTTTATCACTATTTTGCTAATTGGCCATTCGCATATCTTCTCCTTTGATATTTTTTAATCGGGTTATCTTTTTTTTTTTTCTTTTTATTTATTTGGCTGCACTGGGTCTTAGTTGCAGCACATGGATTTTAGTTCCCTGACCAGCGATTTAACCCAGGCCCCTTGAGTTGGGAACTCTGAGCCTTAGCCACTGGACCACCAGGAAAGTCCCCAATTGGGTTATTTTTTTGAGTTGTAAGAGTTCTTTAAATATTCTGGATACAAAGCTGAGTTGTACGATTTGCAAATATTTTCTCCTGTTCTGTGGGTTGTGTTTGCCGTTTCTTGATGGTATCATTTGCAGCATACAAGTTTTAAATTTTGATGAAGTCCAATTTTTAATTTTGGCACTTGTGCTTTGGTATTGTACAGGACTGATTTTTTTATGTATCATGTGAAGTATGGATCAAGGTTCATTTTTTTCCTGTAGATAACCAACTGATTCAACACCATTTATAGGAAAGGCCACTATTCTACAGTGGCATCTTTGTCATAAACCAAATAAGTCATAAATGTGTGGGTCTATTCTTTAAAAGTTAGAAGTCATCTAGTCCTAGTGACAATTTTAATGGCAAATTGCAAACTAAAATTTCACTGGTGGGAATTTCCTGGTTGTCCAGTGGTTAGGACTCCTTACTTTCATGGCAAAAGGTTTGAGTTCAATCCCTGGTCAGGGAACTAAGATCCTGCAAGTCAGGTGGTGTAGCCAAAACAAATATTCAATGGTAGTTCATTACAGTTATCCAGTTCTTGGGTTAATTTTGGTAATTTGTATTTTTCTAAAAAATCATCTAGGTCTTAAAAGTTGTCATCACAGTTGAAGGATTACAAAAAATTCTTTTAATCTTTCCTTTCATCTGTGGATGCATCTTTCTCAATTATATGTATTTTAGCTTTCTCTTTCCCCCCTTTTTTTTTACATTTATTTTTGGTGGTGTTGTGTTTTTGCTGCTGCACACAGGCTTTCTCTAGTTGTTGAGTATGGGCTTCTCATTGCAGTTGCTTCCTTCTCTTGTTGGAAAGCATGGGCTCAAGGTGAATGGGCTTCAGTAGTTGCAGTATATGGGCTCAGCAGTTACGGTCCATGGGCTCTAAAGTACTGGCTAGAGTAGTGCATAGCAGAGTAGTTGCATCGCAGGGGCTCTGTTGCCCTGAGGCACATGGGATATTCCCAGACCAGGGATTGAACCGGTGTCCATTGCATTGCAAGGGGGATTCTTATACACTGGACCACAGGGAGAAGCCTTCCTTTGACTTAATTAAGCTCTTTAAGAGTTTTTTAATCCTTTTCAAAGTACCAGTTTTTATTTTATTAGCTGCATTGCACTAATAAATGAAGCACTAAATGCTTCATTTTAGCTCTCTGACAAGAGATGGAACCCAAACCCTTGGCAGAGAGCACACAGAGTCCTAACCACTGGACTACCAGGGAATTCCCCCAAAGTACCAATTTTTAGATCTGTTATCTTTTCTACTAGCTTTTGTTTTCTAATTTATTAATTTTCTATTTACCTGAATTCTGTCTTCCTGCCTTTTTATGGATGTCATTTTGTTGTTCATTTTCCAATTTCTTAAAGTATTAAAGTCCTTTAGTTTTAGATTCTCTTCTATAACAGTGATATCTGAGGCTTTTAATTTCCTGCTAAGTGTATGTTCTGTTGTATATCCCATAGATTGTTCTCCTTTGCTTTCTAAATAGTTTTGCTTTACTCTTTGATATGAATTATCTAGAAATGTTTCTTAATTGCTAAGATGTTTGTGTTTTTAATAGTTCTAATTTTATTGGATTAAGATCAGATGATATCTATGAAATCTCCATTTTTCAATTTCTCATGTTTTTCTTTGTGATCAAGGGCATGCCTAATTTTTGTAAATGTTCAACAGACTTAAGTTAAAAAAAATACTATGCAATTTTATATGTAAATGAGTTTTCTATTAATCTTTTAAACTGAGCTTCTTGGTTGCATTATTAAATTTATTTATTTTAGTTGGAAGTTAATTACTTTACAATATTGTATTGGTTTTGCCATACATCAACATGAATCTGCCACAGGTATACACATGTTCTCCATCCTGAACCCCTCTTTCTCCTCCCTCCCCGATGGTTGCATTATTTAAATATTCTATGATTTCAAATATTTTTGATATTGAAAAATGTTTATTAAAACCTCTGCTATACTTGGGTTTTTTATAATAATGGGGGAAAGCATATGTTCAGGAAAAAGTATAAAAAACAAAGCAGATGGCAAGAAATGAAAAAAAAAACTTCACCTTTTCTAAATTCATATTTTTAAAAAATAAATTTTTATGCTAACCCCAAATGTACCTTCTATAGCAACATTTTCTGTAGAAAAATTTGCTTCCTTTGATTCTTTTTTTTGTTTTTTAATAAACACTTGCTTTGATATAGTTTAGTAAACAATTACAATATATTTTAACTGAGATGACTATTTTGCCAAGAAATTGTACTTACTTTGGCTGGGAGATTGCTCTGTCTGGGTTTCTGTATCAGAATGTGGACCTGAAGAAGTACAAAGAACTCCTTTATTGTTATTCTTCCATCTCTGAGTTTCTGAGGAAATAAAAAAAGTCTGCATGACCATTCAAGGTAAAACTTGACCATTGCTCAAACTTTGACCACTGCTCAAAGTTTGTATGAGCAATTTTGACTAGAACCACCTCCTTTGTTTCTATATGGCTTAAAGTACTCTGCATATTTGTGTAAATATTATTGTGATGTAGGCTATACACAAGCAGATTTTATCTAGTATTATTTCTTAAGTTTATTCAGTAATAGTAAAATTGGGGGGAAAAAACAACAAAACGTAGGCCTTCCAATTGTGATTCTACTCCACATAATTGCCATGTCCTGTCCTTAATAAAAAAAACAAACGAAAACTGGTCTTCTGCATATTTGAAATATTTCATAATTCAAAAAAATTAAACAAGAGAAAACAAAATGAGGAAATCTGTTGCATTTGAGAAATAGGGGCTTCCCTGGTGGCTCAGGTAAAGAATCCTACTAATGCTGGAGACACAGGTTTGATCCCTGATCTGAGACGATCCCACATGCTGCAAAGCAACTAAGCCCATGAGCCACAACTAACGAGCCTGTGCTCTACAGCTCACAAACCGCAACTACTGAGTCCACGTGCCACAACTACTGAAGCCTGCGCTCCTCAACAAAAGAGGCCGCCACAATGAGAAGCCTGTGCACCACAACCAGAGAGGAGCCCCTGCTTGCCACAACTAGAAAAAAGCCTGCACAAAGCAAAGATGACCCAGCACAGCCAAAAAAGTATATAAATAAAATTTTTAAAAGGAAATGAGAAATACTTTCCTACCTCCTTCAAGCTCTCTTCACAAACGGTATCTCTGAGAAACTGTGATTCTATTTGACTACCAAGGTGTGCTAAAAGTAAAGCAAATTCAAGTGATGAACAAGTTAAATTAAATTGTAAAGTTAATTTTATTGTTCAGGTTTATGTGTGGTTCATGCTCTTAAAGCTATCTGCTAGGATCCTTCTGGGAAGACAGTCATTTGTAGGGTAAAGTATATTAGTTTTAAGGCTCCATATATATTTTTCTACTAATTTTAAGCTTCTTAAGAAAATCACTCTTGTAATATAACACTTCTCAATTTATTAAAACAACTAAGAATTAAAAATAAACTAAATATTATTTTACTTATCAACTATTTATAACTCCCCAAAAGCTTATACAAATTTCTAATATCTCCTGAACTGAAATACATGTATTATTTGTCAAGTAACAGATGATTTCTCTTATTTAGCCTTCATTAAAATCTTACTGCTTAAGTCCAGAGAGGTCCCATCAGCCTTGATTGAATCCAGAGAACTGCTACAACTAGATGGAGTTCTGCTCAGGCTTTTTATCAATACACTGTTAGCATTTTTATCCATATCTCCTTCAGCATGGAGATTAGCAATCTGAAATCATCAATAAAGGAACATCATAAGAGTAAAGTTATGACACTATTAATTATAATGACTAAATGCTGAATGCCAAGAGAAATACTTCTAACATGAAATTTATCTGTAATCATATAAAATACTTTAGTAAAGAATTAGAATAAGTAACAAGCAGCTTGGTAGGCTTTTAGAAGTTCAAAGTAATTTTATTCAAAAATATAATGAAATAACATTATGCATTATACTATGTAAGAAAATTGTTTCTCAGTGGTATCTAGGTTATAACCAGATCCTATGAGCTATCAAATCTTGACCTATCCAGTTATTCATCTACTAGACACCAGGGTCAGGGCTACCACACTGTAGAAAACAGAAGAGAATACTGACTATACAAGATAGCCCTGTCTAGAGTACAGAGAAAAAATTTATTTCAAGGCTTTAGTATTTCTAAATGACCAAGACTCTTTTGGTTGAAGTCAAATACGGTCCTGGTTTTACCATTTTAACTATTTTACTTTATAGACTTAAGTGTCATTTTCATCTAACTGAAATCATCTTCTAAGCTTACTTACAAACTTAACAGAATTTAAACTTTATTTCTATGAACCTATGATACTTTCTAATTTTTATTTTTCCACTTATAAAACTCAGTTTAAATGACAAGCCCATGAATACTGGAGTGGGTAGCCTATCCCTCCTCCAGGGAATATATATTCCTGACTCAGGAATCGAATCGGGGTCTCCTGCATTGCAGGAGGATTCTTCACCAGCTGAGCTACCAGGGAAGCTTGTATTTCTCAAGTTATCCAAATCAGTGTTTTTAAATAAACACAATATCTTACTTCACTTTCAGGTACTGGGTTTGATCTAGGCATTCTCCCATCCGCGAGAGAAATGGACTCTCAGCTTCTACGTATTTTCATTAGTCAAGAAAATTCAGTCCATCTTTATACAATCTGCATAACAAATCTTTTTACCCTCCAAACATTTTAACACTGAAGATGACTTATCAAACTCCATGTACCCTGCCTAGAGATTTTTATATGCAAAGTCACAATGACAAATCACTAGAAGTGACAGAAAATTTAGAATTACACAATATTAATTTTTTCTACTTCCCATTTCATTTTTTGTGACCATTTGTCACGTCAAATTGTGTTTAAGTCTACCTGCTAGTCAATTAATTTCAAGATTTTATACAGGAATATTTCTCCAGGCCTATAACTGGAAATAATCAATTCCTGCTTACCTAACACTAAAATTAAAATTCAAGAATACTCCTAATTTAAAAGAAGACAATCAAGAACATTTCTTAGTTCAAGACAGGGCTTACCTCCTGATCTTTTGCAGTATCACTAAACCCAATTTCATTTTTCCTGATTTTTTTCTCATTCTGAATATCATCATCATCTTCTTGTACCCAGGTTCTTTTTTGGCTATTGCAGGTTTCTTCCATTTGATTTTCAGAGGGTGAAGTATCTTTTGGGTACGTCTCAGTCAAAGCCTTTTCCTCAGTATCTAAGCTGATAGAGTCTGAGGAATTAATCTCACCAGGATACATCGGGAGATTTTCCTCATTTATATATTGAGATGGACTTAAGTTCAGTTTAGCTGTAACAATTCCAATGCCTGAATCCTTATTGGAAACCGGCTGAGTTTCTAAGTGACTTAAATCAGTTGTGTCTGCTGGAACCTGCTTCAGAGCATCAATACCTGTGACACTACAATTTCTTTTGTTTGGCAATCTGGGCAAAAATATACCCAAAGAACATCTCCTCATTTTATCTTTTACAGTTGTCATTACTGGTACAGAAGTGGTTTCAGCTCCCTTATGTGGAATGTTATTTTCTTTATCTCTATCATCTTTAACATTGCTAGTCACTATGTTAACATTATGTGCTTCTGTAGCTTGCACTATACTCATATCACAGCACGCCTTATTTACTAATTCAAGTAACTGCTCTGGAGAAGGTGGTAAATGAACTGGTTGGAAATCTAAAATTTCTTCAGTTTTTTCATTTAAGTTATTCAGATTTGGTTTGACACTACTACAAGTTGCAACACTGGATGCAATTACAGGATCTGATGCTTCTCGAGGACTGGTAAGAGTTTGAATAACTTGCTTAGTCAAGGCTGAGTTACTGTGGAAATCTATAGCTGTATTACATTTAGCTGTTTGAATATTTTTCTTTGGTTCGTTTTTATAGGCCGCAGTAAACTGTTTGCCATTATAGAACATTGTGGAATCGTTTTCACATGTGGGTTCAGAGGAATTTCCTCCAACAATATTTAAATTATTTCCAGCTTTAGACAATATTGCTTCATCCTTATTGACACTATTCTGTCCTTGTTGAGGTAATGGAGGTAGTTGGGTTAAAAGATGGTACTGAGAAGCAACACAAACATCATCAACAAAGGTCTTCTTTAAACTGTGTTCTGCCTTATCAACAGAGGGCTCCACTTGATCCCTTGGAAGCTTAAAAGACACTGGCTTTGAGTTAAGTTTAGTCATCTCCCCCGAATCTTCACCATATACTAAAGTTTCATTTGATATTAGATTTGGGGGCTCCTTAATCAGATCTTGATCTTTTAGCACTTTTGGGGCACAATGTAACTGTCCTTGGGTATTGGTTTGAACAACTTTCTCCTTCTTTAACAAGCAAGGAGCAGAAAGAGGCAGTCCCTCAGATTTCAAATAATCATCACTGGCTGAATTGTTTGCATAAGGAAGATCATTTTGCACTGGGCAATGACTGGTTTTTAAATCTTCATCTTTATCACATAAGGACATGACATTCTTCTCCAAATTACCAGAAAAGGAAGTAACATTAGGTAAACAGGAATAATTATCACCAGATCCACAAATAGCAGTTGCAGGACTGTCTGTAAAATCCGTGTTTCTTCTATCTGTACTATTTAACTGACAGCTTTCAATTTTGGCTTTTTCCAGTGCATAGGCCTGGCCTACAACTTTCATGACTTCTTCATCCACAGAAGTGCTATGGAATTTGACATCTGTCTCACCTTGACCCCCAGACAATGTATTAGTAGGAACAAAGGGTATCACATTATGCTTTTGCTCACTGTGAAGAACGATTTTGTTGTCTACAGCCAGTGTTTCTGTTTTAGTGACTTCTCGAATAGAATTACCATTCTGTGGAAAAGAAACACCCAGGGTTTTTCCTTTTGCTATTCCAAATGCAGGGCACTCTTGAAGTATTTTCTCTGTGGCTTGACAATCAATGAAAACAGTGTGGGACTTAGTAACTTCCAGATCATTGTGATTATCTACAAATATAACAGTTTTGTCTGTAGTCCTAGTGGTTATTTTATCTGGTGAGAGAGGTTTATATTCTAAGGCAGTCGTGTGACTTCTGGTGATCTCCATGTCATCCTGTCCACACGTATACACAACAGTATTAGAAGTTCCTTCCAAAGGCACCAAACCGGAGCCCTCTCTATCTTCCAGGACACTTTTGTTATTTATTTCCACTGTACAACACTGGAAGACATCCGTATCATTTTTATCATTCTTTGAAAATTCAATGCTTGTGTCATTTTTTAGTCTAAGGCTTTTCCTTCTCTGATTTTTGCCTGATAGAGGTTCATTCAGAAATATAGGCTTTTGTACATTTTTGTCATTTTCCCAAATGGTTGATTTAGACATTTCCATGTTATCATCAGCTATAAATACTTCAGCTCTCTCTAAAGGACCATGATTAGTCCATTTCCCTGGTAGTGATAGCTGGCTGACTTTTGCAACTGAATGATCCCTTTTGAAATTTTGTGGGAAAAAAACACTCTCCTCAGTAGAAGTAGGGGTCACTTTTAATTTTTCTAGGCTTTTTCTTTTGGATAGTTCAAAGTTAGGTCTATTTGGAAGCACAGTTCTCTCCTTTGTTTGGCAGTCAATGAAAACAGTATGGGACTTTGTCATTTCTAGTTCATCATGATTATCTACAAACATTACAGTTTTGTCCACAGGCCTAGTAGTTGTTTTATCTGGTGAGACAGTTTTACATTCTATAGCAGTTGTATGACTTCTGGTGACCTCCATGTCATCTTGCCCACATGCATACAAAACCGTGTTAGAATTTCCTGCCAAAGGCACCAAATGGGAATCATGTTCATCTATTAAAGGTCTATGATTTATTTCCACTGTACAACTCTTGGTGATATCCATATCATTCTCATTTCCCTCTGAAAATAAAACAGTCTTATCAACTTGTAGTCTGCCAAGACTTTTTCTTCCACAAATTTTGACGTCTTGTTTTTCAATCAGAATTCCACATTTCTGTACATTTTTGTCCTCCAACACATCCGTGATACCATTAGAAGTAAACACTCCCACTTTTTCTACGGAACTTTCATTACATTTTTCAACTTTTACAGCTTTCTGTCTGTTTACTGTTGATAACTGGCTATTAGTGTTTTCAAAATTAGTCTTACTTAGTTCTAGTACTTCAGAAGGACCAAATCCAGTAATGACAGTGTGACTCTTGGTTAGATCCATATTTTCTTCCTTCTCTGAACAAATAACTGTCTTGTCAGAACGGTCAGGAACGGGATTACCTAAACTTTTCCTTAGTGGCTCAGGCAGTTTAGAATTCTGGCCTAGTACAGATTTTACTGTTTGACTGTTAACAACACTATGATTTCTCATGGCAGGCCATCCTCTTGATGAAAATAATGGCTTTGTAGTAGGCAACAAAGCTTGCTCACATGAAATTGTATTTCTGTTATTTCCCAGTGGTACCTGTTTGTCAAGATCTTCACTAGAGTATACTATATTATGTTTTGTTGCTACGTCCTGGTTAATATCAGGTGACTGAGGAGAATCTTTATCAAGAAAGGGTGAAATCTTCAAAACTTGACTTTTTTCTTTGTCCCAGGTATTAGCTGGGAGGTTCTTAGATATTATGTTTTGTTGTTGGGATACGTCAATATGATCTTTGGTCATTTTTTCCCATTCATCTGAAAGGCTTTTGCTGTGAGAGTGAGATTTACTGATATTCTCAGATGTCAGATTGTACGATGCAAGACGAAACTGACTTCCTAAATTAACTGTGTGACTTTTAGTCAAATCCATATCTTCATCCGTGAAGATTTCAGTCCTTTTGTCAGTCAATGAAATAAATAAAGGATTTTCTGGGCTCTGCTGTAACCTTTCCTTAGATACAAGAGGAACAGAGTGACAGTTTACATTTATGTCCCAATTCTCTGACACAATTATGTGATTTTGGATCATTTCTTTTTCAGATACTGGTGCAGTTGCTTTCTGTACATGTGTCTGAACTTGTTTAAAAATTTGATTATCTATTTTAACTGTGTGACTCCTGGTAATGTCCATGCTATCTTCTCCTGAATAAGCAGTTTTCTCTCTGAGAAGAGAATTGCCATCTGGATTGGGATACATTTTAGAATAATTATTGTCATGCTTTACGAAATTTTTCTCCTCTCTCACACTTGANTTAACTGTGTGACTCCTGGTAATGTCCATGCTATCTTCTCCTGAATAAGCAGTTTTCTCTCTGAGAAGAGAATTGCCATCTGGATTGGGATACATTTTAGAATAATTATTGTCATGCTTTACGAAATTTTTCTCCTCTCTCACACTTGAGTGACACTTGGTCAGTTCCATGGCATCATTACAACTAGAATAGAAAAATGTCTTATCATCTTGAATAGCTGGACCAGAATATTTAGATTCTGAGATCATGGCCAATGGTCTGATATTCTGGTTGTTAGCCTGTGTGACTGTTTGAATTTCTGTCCCTGTAATATGACTTCTGATCATATGTATGTTACCTTCAGGGTTTAAGGAAAGGTCTTGGAAAGCATCATTTGGTTTATCCTTAAAGACTGTCTTCTGTTCTAGTGCTTTAGTTTCATAACATTTTGAAACATCTATCATGACATCCTGAGTTTGATTTTCTATTTCAGACAGATTATCTGCTGAAGGTAACTTCTGTACAGTGTGGCTAATTGTCAAGTCCATGAAGTCATTGCCATAAACTGTAATATCATCACCTTTACATTCCCTTAAGCTGGCCTCACTGGATGTGGGAACAAAAGCCTGAATATTGGTTGTAAGACACTGGGTAAAATTCATTCCATCATCTTGTTCTCTAAAGAGTCTAGTCATATTACTGGTATTTTCATCTACACCAAGAGATACATGCATTTGATGTACAGAAGTGGTCTTATTTACTTCTTTGGAATGAATAGGCATCTCAGAATTTTCTTTATCAGGTCCTGTAAAAGGAAAAGCATTTGATTTTCCTATTTTCAATCTTTTTATGAAGTCATTGAAATTTATCTTCTTTTCTGAAGAAGTGTTTTGATCTATGGCAAAATGTAATTCTTTCTTCATTCTTGAATCTTCAGTGTGGAGTTTTAAGTTAGCCAGAAACGATGTAGTATCTATCTTGGTGGACTTTTCACTTTTGGTACAATCTAAAAGGCCTTTGGTAATCATTACAGTGTGACTTGCTGTCAGGTCCATCTGGTTTTCATCTGAAAAGATGACTGTTTGGTCATTTGGATGTTTCCTTTCATGGCTGTATTCTGTAATTGAAATCTATAGCAAAAGCAAAATATAAGAGATCAGATAAAGTGCAAACTTCCAGAAGGGTATTTTATAACACGTACTATATAGAAAGATTATATAAGCAATCCTAAATGATGGTTTCATGATACATTGGTTTGTGTGAGTCAATGGTGTGGTAAGTAGCATGTAACTTATTATTAAAATATTTTTCTAAAGTCTATGAATACTTGCAGTTTTTGAAGGTTAATTATAATTAACCATTAATTATAAGGTTAATTATACACACTCTAGAATGACTAAAAAATGAAAAGACTGACAATACCAAATGTCATTGAAATTGAAATGAAAATTATATTAGATAGGTCATTCTAAGTAAAAAAAACTTAGGAGGAATAAGCGCATGATGGCTAAATCATAGTACACTCTAAGTTCTTGGGGGTTGAGTTTTCTTTGAATGCAGTGGTTTTACTTGTAAAGGCATGGTCTAACTCTGCTACTCAAAGTATGGTCTATGGACCAGTGCATCAATATCACTTGGGAGAGACGTATAGAAGTTCAGGACCTATCCCAGATCTAGGAGATAAGAATCTATATTTTAACCAAATTCTTAGATTATTCATATGCCTCATAAAGTTTGAGAATTCCTGATATAATTAACATATTTCTGTATTATTTAAACTGGAAGTGATTTAACTATACTTAATTAACTGGGAGATAGTAAAGGACAGAGAAGCCTGGTGTGCTGCAGTTCATGGGGTCGCAAAGTGTTGGACACGACGTAGCGACTGAAGAACAAGTTAACTGGAAAGGTAGGTAGCTTTTCCAGTCTATCTTGGTTCATTCTGGTAAGTAATTTCTAAATCATGTCATTAACATTAAATTTTTTGTGTTTTAGAAGTTTCAACTATCAAATAAAATTAAACTATGAAGGTATTTGAATGAACTCATACCTCTCTCTGGGGCATCTGGGTCTGAATGGGAGCACAAAGCAATGTGTTCATTCCTATTGAGTAAAAAGAAAAACTATAGTCATGACAAAAGTATATATCACAAAGAGCCTGATTTTTCTATTCATAGGAGTTTCATCAGTTACAAGTATTTACTTAAGTTTTTTCAGTTACTAAGTCCTTTCTAAAGACTTAGGTATTAAGTTTTACTGAGATTTTCAAATTGTCCCACTTTAGAAAAAGACAGATCAGTGATTACTGTATTCTCTGCATACTGTAATATTTTTAGAATGTGGTAGAAATTTTTAAAGGTGGGATTCTAAAGATGGAAAGTATGGATTAATTTTTTTCCTCCTTCACATCTCCATTTTTATTTCCTGGATAGTATAAGTTATACACTAAAGAGTACCAACTGCTAAGATTGAAATGTTAGGGTAACATTTTTATTTTTAAAAATGTATTTATTTGGCTCCACTGGGTCTTAGTTATGGCACACTTGATCTTCGTTGCAGCATGTGGGACCTAAATTTCCTGATTAGAGATCAAACATGGACCTCCTGCATTGCGAATATGGAGTCTTAGCCCCTGGAGCACCAAGGAAATCTCTGTTAGGGTAAGATTTTGATCATCTTTTATTCTATCTAAGGAATCTAGATGTTCCCAGACGAGATGTGCATTTTATAAAAATAATTCAGGAGAAGAAAATAGATTCAAGAGAAGATGAACCAATGAGGAAGCTACTCTAATAGTTCAGATGTAACACTGTAGAGAGTTGAACTTGTATTAGGGCAACAGACAGTAAGAATAGAAATAAGAGATTAGATTCGAGACACTTTAGAACTGAAATATAAAGTTTTGGGGGACAAACGACTTTGGAAACGAGGAAGTGACTGAAGATGCTATAATAAGACAAGAAATATATCTAAAAATACTTAGGTTTAAGACGAATCTTTAGAATATTTTCAATAGTTTATGGCAACCCTGACAGAATATAATGAAGTGATTATGGGCTTTTTATTAAAGCCTTATTTACATATCACGGAGAAGGAAATGGCAACCCACTCCAGTATTCTTGTCTAGAGAATCCCATGGACGGAAAGGCTTGGTGGGCTACAGTCCACAGGTCACAAACAGTCGGATACGACTGAGCGACTTCACTTTCACTGTTTACATATCAAGTTTGCATTCTTGTCATTTATTTAACAAATATTTATTCAGAACATGTATGTGCTCCAAAACTCAACTATATGCCAAAGCACAAAAAAACAAGACAAAGTTTCTGGACTCAAAGAATTTCTAGATTAATAAAAGAGCCAAAAATAAATACCTAAAATACAATATGATAAATTCTACAATAGACTGAAAAATAGTATTTTGAGAGCACACATCAGAGTAACTAACTGCTTGGTTTTGATAATCGAGAAGGCTCAGTTTAAGCCAGTACCACTTAATGTATGGTATCAGTCTGTGAACTGCTTAATATCAATTAATTTAATATAAGGAGTTTGCAGTCACCATAAAATTCCTTTTATGAATAAAACTTTACTAAGAAAAATACAGTCACTAACTAAACAGTAGCTTACTATAGTGCAAGTTCCTTTCTTATCATGGACTATAACAGTTGTGGAATGGCTACTTTGAATGGCACTTAAGCTAAGTTAAGTGAAAGATGAGAAGACTGTTAGAAAAATTGGATTAGGAAGACCTCTTTAGGTACAGGAAACAGCATTTACAAATGGACACAGTCAGAAAAAAGACCATATGGGAAAAGGTAAGTAGTTATTCATGGGCCAGAGCAAAATATGCCTGTAAAGGGCTGGAGATAAAGTTGGAGAAAAAGACAAGTGAAATTACAAAAGGCTTTCTAAGTTTATGCTAAGAAGTATGGGTTTTATCTTGTAAGCAAAATAGTGTCTTTTGAACAATTTTAGGATGGGCGGTAATACAGTAAGATTTCAAAATACATAGAATGGATTAGAAGGATAAGAAACTAAATACAATAGTCCAAGAAAGAATTCAAGTGAGGATTTGAACTCAAATACCGGCAGAAGGTACAGAGAATAGGTAACATATAGGCAAGATATTCCAAAGACAGAACTGAAAGGAATAGGGCCAAAAGGATATATGGAAAGAAGGAAAAGTTAAAAAATGACTCAATTCCTGACTTGAGTGAGTGACTGTGAATGGGAGTTCAACATAGAAACGAGGAGTAGCAGGTTTAAGAGAAATATCAGTAAGCTTGTTAAATTTTAAATTAAAGAGCTTATGTAAAGATCAATACTTCCTCTATATTTTTTGTTCACGGTACTCTTAAATATTACTTTTTAAGGAATCTAGATGAAGAGAAAAACACATGATAAGAAGGAAAGTATTCTGATCATACTCACCAGTTATCTCACAGTAGTTATCTTCTGGATTCTTATTCCTAAAAATTAATAAGTAATTAAAAAATCTATACTCCAGACAATTACCAAGAATCTCAACAGTTGAAAGAGGGAAGGTGAAATGTTTTCACAGGATGACTGGCAGAAAACTCCAAAGACATCTTTTAAAAAAGACTCATCTAATAAGTGGGCTTCCCAGGTAGATCAGTGGTAAAGAATAAGCCTGCCAATGCAGGAGACGCCTCTGGAGAACTGGGTTTGATCCCAGGGTCAGGAAAATCCCCTGAAGAAGGAAATTGCAACCCACTACAGTATTCTTGCCTGAAAACTCCTATGGACAGAGAAGCCTGGCAGGCTACAGTCCACAGGGACGCAAAGAATTGGATATGACTTAGCAACTGAGCACATCTAATCTGGCAGAAAAAATTACAAGGCAATTAAAGGAACTTACCATTAAATTTTTTCAGAAATTTAAATATCAAGAACACTATAAAAATATGTTTAACATATGCTGCTTGCTTTTTCTTTCCTTTTTTTTTTTCTTAAATTTTTTTGGCTGTCTTGTGGCTTGTAGGATCTTAGCTCCTCAACCAAGGACTGAACTCATGCCCTCTGCAGTGGTTAGGAAGCACAGAGTCCTAACCACTGAACATTGGGGAATTCCCTACTTTTTGGGAAAAGAATGACCTTTAAAGCAGCTCATTTTCTAGGAAAAAAAGGTAAGTAAAATGAAACAACCCAAATGTCCATCAGTGGGGAGCTGACTCAACATCGGTGCTGACATACAGCATATTATAATAGACTGATGTAGATCTATATGTAACAACATGGAAAGTGCTACAAGACATAAAGTGATCCCATTTTTGTCTTCTTTTTTTTAAAAAAAGCTAAAGATTAACATGTAGTTAGATATATAGCTATATATAATTTCTACAAGGACATCCAAAATTATCAACAGTGTTTATCTGTGAGAAGCCTGAGTAATATGGCCTAGAGAGTTTTCTGTATAAGTATGTACAGACAATCTTTTCCTTCCACCTCAGCTCTAGTCAATTACATGGAAAAACTGGTATTTATTTAACCAACCTTTTAGTGATAGACCTTTAGAATCTTTTGCATCTTACATGAAATCTCTGTGCCAAAGAGCATGTGAAGTTAAAGTTTGGAATGACATTGCCAATTGTCTTCTACAGTATATACTCAGATGCTCAGTCATGTCTGACTCTTTGTGACTCCATGGACTGTAGCCCGACAGGGATTCTACAGGCAAGAATACTGAAGTGGGGTACCATTTCATCCTCCAGAGGATCTTCCCAACCCAGGGATCAAACTCAAGTATCTTGTGTCTCCTGTAGTGCCACCTGGGAAGCCCTCTATAATATTTACCTACTACCAATGAGTGACTTTTTACCTAGATTCTTAATTGATTAGATAAACATTATATCGCAATATACTCTAAGTTATATTTCTCTTATGAGGAAGATAGGCATGTTTCCATCTGTTCAAGCTCTATGGTTATTTAATTTTTGAATTAATATTATAATAAGAAAAACATTTAATGAAAAAAATCTGAAGACCTGGTATTTATTGTTTTCTACTAGTGGATGTATTTTAAAGATTTACATATGAAAGTAGAATGTTTCATCCCTCTTAAGAGGATAAGCTATACTTAACAGCCATAGCAGCATATTAAATTATTATGCAAATAATGTGTTTTAAGAATTAATCCTAAGTATTACACAAAATGGAATTAAAAAACAAAAAGAATGTTAACTTTAAAAACACTTAAATAATAGGAATAAACAACATTTAAAGTATAATTTGCATCACACTTTTCTTACTTACTGTATAAATAGGACATTTTCTCTTGCTTCTGTTTCTATAAATAGAGAAAAGTTTATTAAAGTTTTTCAAAAATACAGTAATAAAGTATTAGAAAAATTACATAAGGATGTTAACAACAATAAAAAAATACTAATGCCACACCTTACATTCTGCCCCTCACAGCTCAAGTTACACTTTTCAAGCAATCAGACAGATATTAAGTTATACCAGTTATCTGGTTAGATAACTACAGCATAATCATATAGAAAACAGATTTAGTAGGGTTTACAGAACAAATTTACCTGAAATTTCTGACTTTTTCACTATTTTCGTATGAGACTCTGTCTGGAATACTCTAGAAAAGAAAATAAAGATTACTGAAAATCTGCAAGTTTTTTTTTTTGACTGAACTGCATGGCTTGTGGGATCTCAGTTCGCCCACCAGGGGTTGAACTCAGGCCACAGCAGTGACAGCCTGGAATCCTAATCCCTAGGCAACCAAGGAACTCCCTCAAATCTTCAAGTTTTAATTAGAACACTATGATGTTAATTTACAATCTGTTTTGAGATAAGTAAGATAAAGCTTTCTGATTGATTTATAAAACTTCATAGCACCTCAGTAGTAAAACCAAGTAAGAATACCACATAAAATCTATAGGCCAATCTCATATACGAATATTAGTGCAAAAAACCCAAAATATTAGCAAACTAATGCTAGCAAAGTTATTTTATGATTAAATTGGATTTATCCCAGGAATGTAGAGATAATGCAACATCCCCCAAATTATTTTATCATATTAAAGATTAAACTACGAAAACTCTTATTTTAATAATTGTTCTAAAAGCATTTATAATACCCATTCTTGTTTAAAAACAAAACAAAACCCTCAAAATTGTGAATCAACTATACTCCAATAAAAATTTAAAGATAAAACCAAAAATCTGCAATAATATAGTTAAATTTACCCAATAATACAGAGAGAATAGGCATACTGATTTTAACAAATGTAAACAGGTTGAAATACCCTATTAAAAATGGCTATTGACTAAATCTTTAAAAATTTTAAACTCAATCTACAACCTACAAGTTACAAATTAAAAATATTTTTAAAAATTATCTATGGACAAACAACAGAAAAGTGAAGATAACTATGAAGTAATTCAACACATTATGTTTCATAGCAAAAAAGTATTAGAACTAAATAAGGTTGCTATTATATACTGAGAGGAAAGTTATCAATGAAAACAATGAATAACTCAATTTACATAAAAAAAGTCAGAGAAAAAAATGAAAGAAATACAAACAAGAAAATGCCGAAATATATTTAGATGTCTCAAGATCGGTTTATTTACAATGCTGTGTTAGTTTCAGGTGCACAGCAAAGTGAATCAATTATATATATATAAATACGTATATATATATATATATATATATATCTACTTCTTTAAGATTCTTTTCCCATATAGACCATTATAGAATATTGAGTAGAGTTCCATGTGCTATACAGCATGTTATTAGTTATCCATTTTATATATAAGATCCAAATTTTGGAAACCACATATTAATGGGCAAAGAGTAAGTTGTAAATGTATAAAACATATTTATTAAAGCATATTTAGCAAACATACGGAGACAGTTAACTGAAATGGCAAAATAGTTCTTTCCTCCATTTTCCTGTCAATTTATCTTCATTATGTTATCCCTTGCTCTCATTTTTTTTCAACCTATACAGTATCTATGATATAGGGAAAGCTTTCAAGGTACAGTCTGTTGCAAAAATTATTTATGAACCAAGAAAGATATATGCTTTAATAACAAATAAAGAGTTCAATCACACAAAAACTTTAAAATGTTTTCTTTAATACTGTCTAGGTAGATGAGGAAATGACAAAACATTTCAAAATGAGAAGGAAAAAAAGTACAAATGAGCAAAATATAGAAAAAATTGTAATGACAAAATCCAAATTAAAATAACTAAGATAATAAAATCAATCAAATAGGCTAAAATAAAGTGTTAAAATATACCCTGAGGAAAAATAGATACATTACTAAAGTTACTAAAAGCAGTAACAAAAATGTAATAATGACTACGTAACTACTGCTTCTTTTAAACCTGGGAATTCTACTTTGAGGAATATAATCCCAAGGAAGTAACCAAAAAAAAAGGTTAATTTACACAAAAATATCTAACACAGTACAAATGCTTAACAGAAAACTTAAAATAGTTATTTTTACATTAATATTCAGCGCTAGTGGTAAAAAACACCCCTGCCTATTTAGGAGACATTAAAAGATGAGGGTTCGATCTCTGAGTCAGGAAGATCCCCTGGAGCAGGGCATGGCAACCCACTTCAGTATTCTTGACTGGAGAATCCTATGGAAAGGGGAGCCTGGCGAGCTATAGTCCGTAGGGTTACAAAAAGCTGGACACGACTGAAGTGACTTAGCATGCAATTAAGTAAAATTACCCGTGTCCGATCTCTCCTCAGAGAACTAAGATCTTGCAAGCTGACAAAACAACAACAGCAACAACAACATGTGAAGGAAAAGTCAGTCTGAAACAAAGTGGAGAAAGTGAGTTATTAAATCAAACCTAGGCCACAGTTATTCAGGGAGTATACAGGGAGAATACAAATAGAATCTTTTAAGACATGCAATAATAGGTGTGTGTGTATCTACTGTGGAGGTAGATTCATTAGGTTTCATAGCCTGGTGCCTTTAAACATTCTGAATCATAACTAGTAGTTCAGATTCATACCTAATACAGATTCCATTATCAGCAAGCCATATTTACAGTATAATTTATTTTCTTAGGTAGAATGCCTTTGAGGAATGTATTGATGTAGTCATATAAGGGTTCTGATTCATTTGTTTCTCATGATATATTTAGTAGTGAAGTGACGAATGGTTAGTCACTTACTCGTGTCCGACTCTTTGCAGTCCCATGAACTGCAGCCTCCCAGGCTTCTCTATTCACGGAATTCTCTAGGAAAGAATACTGGAGTGGGTAGCCATTCCCTTCTCCAGGGGATATTCCTGACCCAGGGATTGAACCCAGGTCTCCTGTAATGCAGGCAGATTCTTTACCATCTGAGCCACCAAGGAAGCCCATATTTAATAGTAGCATTCTTATTTATAAACAAATCTCTAGTGAATCTGTTTAATACAAGCCCATTTCTAAAAGATCCACCCAGTTTCGGTACAGGGAAAAAAAAATTGTAGTCTGCAAAACCAAATGCAGGATCTAGGAAGACAGTGGCAACTTTACCAAGGAATATACCACCAAGGGAAGCCTAATGGCAGGCAACAGCTAGCCCTCCCTGGTAATACCGAATCTTATAATGTCTCTCCTACCCCCCACCCTTGGAATTCAATACATATAAAACATTGACAACTCATGTTTATTCAGAAAGGCATTAACTGACTTACAGATAAAAGATAAACAGAAAAGAGCAATAAAACAATTACAATTACTACTAGTCAACAACAACAAATTTATATTTCAGAAAGCACCTACTGTTTGGAACTACTCAGTTAACAGAAAGATGTCACACAGTGTCTGCTAAGAGGGAACTCCCTACTTTACACCCTACCAACATCTACTTACTCTTCCTCTAAAGAAAAGAAGAAAACATCTTCCCAGCAGCCCCACAATTGAAATCCTGGGCATCCTAGTGCAAAATCATGTTTTATGTGGTAATTGCAGAACTGAATTTCTTTAATCTGTCTGATCCTAAAGGTTTATTAAGGTAAAGAATTTGGAGGAGATAGAGGAACAAATGAGGAATGGGAAACAATGCAGATTAAAGCCAGGACTTTCCTAGATTCCTGGACATGAAACAACCAAGTCTCATCCCACACTGTTCAAATCCAAGGTTAAATTGATCTAGGAGCTCATCTCACTATAGGCCAAGTTAAAGCAGTCTAAGTTATACAGAAAATAAAATTTGAAGGTGGTGATATTAAATAGACAGTTTGTCTTTACAATAGCTAAAAAGAGAGCCTATTTATAGAAAAACAGCTACCCTGGAATACCATCACATCCCCTCCTCCTCCACAGAAATGTCTTGAAAATAACTGGTTCAGGAACACCCAACATATTCAATGATGAGGAAAAAGCATACAATCCATAGACACCAAAGATTAAAAGAAAGCAAAGCATAATATACTTTATTAACATAAAAAAATACTCAGAAAAACGTCCCAAAGATGATGAAAACTGTACGCACAGTTTGCTATGGATTTAAAAAGCATAACAAAGCAATCATCTCTCTGAAAGGCAGAAATGCAAGAATTCAAGGAAAAGATAAGACAGAAAAGATGTGTATAAGAGACAGCTATAAAAATATGNAGTCTTGCCTAGAAACCTTGGACAACTGGATGAAACCCTGAGAGGGATTGTTGGAAGATCCTCTGACTAATCCTGAGGAAATCAGGTACACTGCTGGAAGGAGCTTTGTCTTAGATGGAAAAAGAAGAGCTGGATATTCAATAGTCCCAAATTTTGAGACCATAGAGGCTAAAACTTTGCCACCAGGTACTTCAGCCCAATTAGCTGAGCTCATGGCCCTGACTCAAGCTTTAGAGCTGGAAAAAGGAAAAAGAATAGCCATTTACATTGACTCCGAGTATGCCTTTCTGGTGCTACATGCACACGCTGCTATTTGGAAAGAAAAATGTCACTTGACCACCCAAGGATCCCCAATCAAATATGGTGATCAAACCCTTAGGCTTTTGCAGGCAGTCCATCTGCCCACTGATGTTTCAGCCTCCCACTGTAAAGGACACCAAAAAGGGAGCATGGAAGTGGCACAAGGAAGCAAAGCAGCTGACCAGGCAGCTAAGAGAGCAGCATCACAGAGCAATTACCTAATAGGGGTTGCCACCTTAGTTTCACAGACTAATTTGCCAGAAACTCCTTCATACACTGAAGGTGAGACTCTTAAAGCTAAGTGTGAGGGCTGTCAAGAAGATCAATTGGGGTGGTTCCAAAAGGAGAGATTCCTTTTTTCTGCCTGGGAATCTCCGATGGAAGTTGGTTAATTCCTTACATGCCACCACTCATTTAGGGAAAAAGCCCTCCAAAGATTACTAGAAAGATCCTTCATTGGATCAAGCCTACAAACAACTATAAGGCAAGTGGTCTTCTTTTGTCCCACTTGCCAATTAAACAATGCCCAAGGAGTTCGAAGAACCGAGCTGGCCCAGCCTGTCCAACGATGTGAGATCTACCCAGTAGACGAATGGCAGATGGACTTCACCCAGATGCCAGTTTCTCAAGGGTATAAATAGCAAGTAGTTGTAACAGATACATTCACAGGATGGACTGAAGGCTTTCCCACCTGGACTGAGAAAGCTGAGGAGGTGGTAAAAAAAAAAAAAAATCACTGATCCGTGAAATCATTCTAAGATTCTATCTGCCCACGTCATTACAAAATGACAATGGGATATCATTTACTGTTAAGGTCACCCAGTGAAAGTGAAGTCGCTCAATCGTGTCTGACCCTTTGCGACCCTATAGACTGTAGCCTACCAGGCTTTTCAGTCTATGGGGTTTTCCAGCAAGAGTACTAGAGTGGGTTGCCTTTTGTTTCTCCAGGGGATCTTCCCGACCCAGGGATTGAACCCACGTCTCCTACATTGTGGGGTCGCTAAAGCATTGTGCATTACTTATGATCTCCATTGTGCCTAGAGGCCTTAGTCTTCAGGGAAAGTAGAAAAAACCAACCAATTCTTAAAATCAGTGAATAAAAAGAACCCAGACCTCCCTGGAATTGAAGGAGGCTTTACTAATACCTCTCCTCTGTACCCAAATTGCCCCTAAGGAACAAATTGGTCTTAGTCCCTATGAGAAGCAATATGGGAGATCTTTTATTTATGTCAATGACCTCTTCTTATAACCAGAGGCTTAGACCTCCCAGTCTTATACTATGGCCATTGGGCAATTCCAAAAGGATATATGCTTGTGGGGAGTCACCCAGGACACAAAAGATTCTAGAGTCACCAACTATATGCTCCAGAGACTCAAGTCCTAATTGAAGTCTGGAAAGATGGGCCCCCGAAAGCTCAGCTCCAGCCCACATGGAAGGGCCCCTACCCTGTAATACTTTCTACCCGTGCAGCGGTCGCAGTACCAGGACATGACTCCTGGATTCACTACTCATGAGTCAAGCCATGGAAAGAAACAGAAAAGGACACTCAATACACCTGTGAGCCCCTGGGCGATCTCAGATACCTATTCAGAACTACCAATGAGTGCCATTCTAATTAACATCCCCAAAATCAAGTTTCTCGGGGTAAGATTTTCTCAGGACAGCTCTAAAGAGCCAACACAGCTTGGCAGGGATTGTACTCCAAAATAGACAGGAGATAGATTTCCTGATGACTGAACAAGGAGGAACATGAACCATCTTGAATGAGATGTGTTGTTTCTGGGTAAATATCTCCAGGTAAGTTAAAAAAAGTTTCACACTCCTCAGGAAAACGTTCAGACCCTACACGGTCTCAAAAAATGAGCTGGAGAGTTCTCCAGGTTGCTACAATCTTTCTTTGGGAGATCTTGCTGGTGGTGCGAATTTGGAGATGGCTAATGGTGATGGACAGGGAGGCCTGGCGTGCTGCGATTCATAGGGTCGGAAAGAGTCGGACACGACTGAGCGACTGAACTGAACTGAACCGAATGCCCCTACTAATCCTTGTTATCACCATATTGATGTTGCTTATGGTTGCTCCATGTATAATCAATTGTCTAACCCATTTTGTCTATGACCAGGTCTACAAGCTACGACATGCAGTACCAGTTCAACAAGGATATATGAAACTACAGTTGACCACAGAAACTATCACTCACCCTTAGATGGACACCACTATAAGAACTCTGAGGCCTGAGACTAGCAAGAGGGGCAGGCCCAATGCCCCTTGCCATCCAGTTCAGCAGGAAGTAGCCATAAAGACCTTGATACCCCTATTCCCAAAGAATTGGGCCTCCCATCTCTTGAGGGGGGAATGTTAAGTAGTTAGAATAGTAAAAAGGAGTCCAGAATGGTGGTGGCTAATAGACAAGGAAAGGAAAAGCCCACAAAAATAGAACAAAAAGAGGTCCGACCTCAGGTAGAACAAACAGCACTCCTGTATAGCCTAATTTACATAGGGCAGGTCCAGGGTGAGGAGGAAAAAAAAGGACCTGAAGGGTCGGGGCTCACTCTCTCTCTCCCTCTCTCACTTGCTCGCTCTCGCTCTCTCTCTTCTCTGAACGTCTTTTGGGTCGTCATGCCCTCATGCCTCAAGGATGTGTTTTCCTTTATTTTCTAAATAAAACTGAGCTGTAACACGGAGCTGTGACTGTGGTCTGTCCGAAACATGTAATGCTGGCCCATCTAAGGGCAGTAATGCTGGTCTTCCACTTCAAATTTTTGTTTGTGATGAGACAGAACCAAGGAAGTTGAACACTCCCCTGAAATGTCTCTGTTATCATCCTACTAAAGAGAAAGGAGGGTGGGTTGAAGGTTTGGCAGGAAAAGGTTAAGGCACATGTGAAAAGGAAATATTTTAAATAAATATCATTAAAACAAATATCTAATTAAAACACTTTCTCCTAAATTCAATTTCATTAAAATTTTAATTCTAATTTGGAAATTTAAAGAGAGAGTACACAAATCACTAAACTGTAACACAACTTAAATATGTCTTTAGAATTCTTTTTTTTTTTTTTTTTTTTGGAGCTGAAGTAGTCAGCCTTCCTTCTGAGGCTTTGGTAGCCACCTATGTGAAGGTACTTGTCTTTCAAAGGTCAGAGCAAAATTTTACAAACCACTGTTTCCTTGTTGGCAAATCAGAGATCAGGGTCCTTCTCCAACAGAGGCAGTCTGGAGAGCAATTCTTCTGATTCATACTGCTGTCTGAACCATCTGGTAATTTAGTAGGTAACAGAGGGACAGTACTCTGCTGGGAAGTCTGCTTGGTATGTAACAGCTCTAACCTCAAAGCACCTGGACAGTTCCTAGCATTTTGAATAATTTTAAGCTAATCTCTTGATGTGAATATTCAGTGATGTGAATGTATTTCAAAGGCATCCCTAGGGCAGAAGACACAACTATTCCCTGGTAAATCACAGGAACAGGGAACATTGAGTGTGAATACTATTACATGATTTTACATTTATTAACCCTAAAATGCAACCTTGAAGATTTCATGTAAATTATAAAAAAAAAGTAAAAATAAAACATTATAGATATATTGAAACTGAGAAGGATCCTTTGGGGTTCCTGGGCATGGAAGCCTTTATGTCCCTTGTTTCTTACAAGCAAGATGGCAGCTTCCAGGACCTTCCCTAAGTTCCAAAGGGTGGATTTGAACAATTGCTAGTTAAAGGAAGAGCAGCCAAGAATTCACCTGAGGAAAGATTAAAGGGACCAGAGAAACTCATCAAGATTAGGAGAAAAACCACCTGCATACATCATCTGTCAGTAACCCCACCCTTGAACTATTGCTAAAAAATCCTTATCAAATTCATCAAATACTCCCAGGTAGAGACATAAAGTTTTTTGAGGACAGGAGCCCACTGTATCCCACTTTGCCTGGGAAAGCAATAAACTTATTCTTTTCTACTTCACCCAAAACTCTGTCTTTGAGATTTGATTCAGCATTGGTGTACAGAAAAGCTGAGCTTTCAGCATAAATATAGAGAAAGTATATATACTTCAAAATATAAGTAGCATAATATTAAAGAAATATGGCTAAGAAACTAAAGTATGTGATGGTAAAGTATACCAGAAATAAATATTCTGCATATGTTATTTTGAATGTTCAACTAACCAATATATAGACATAATTTTGCAATTTTGCTGAAACATACAGAGAGATATGCTATTTTTATGGTATTATAAAAAGTATTTTACAAATTCAGCCATATAATAAAACTATTCATTGCTCAGTAAATAAATATAAAAATTTATAATTTTAATTATTTTTAGTATCATTTCTTTCTCAAAAGGATTCTATTTTAGTCAGTAATTTATAGTCATATTGCACATAAATAACCTTCTAATAAATATTTAACAAGTATAATAATAAATACAAATAAGTTAATTAATACATTAATAATATTTCCCTCTAATATCAACTCTATTAAATTTGCATTTTCTGCCCATCCTTTCATTCTTTTTAGCAAATGGCTTTGGTCTTTTCTAGGAGTAAGCTTGGGCAGAAGGATGCATTTCTAGACAGATAAATTATTCACTTCCTTGTGGAATAGAGTTGTTGTATTTAGAATAAGATTGATATTTCTCCAGAGTTGTGTTAAAACTGCAAGAACTTCTCCAGAGACCTGCTTCCCAAGTAGAACAGATGACTCATCTGAAAAAAGGTAAAGACGAAAATGGGAAAACTTCTAGGTATATCTTTATCTGTCTATTTGCTAGCTAAGTAGATTTAGTATATAATTTAAATCCCTAAACATGAGTTTATTCTTCTCTAGCAGAGATAATGATAATGTCTGCCTCAAATTGTTGTTGAAGGATTAGATGAGATAGCTGAGACTTTGCAACCACAATGTCTTGAAGATAAAAAGAAATTGATAACTGTAGGTGAATAATATTAAATATTTGCAAAACTACAATCTACCTACCAAAAGAGAACATTCTAATCCACAATTAAAGAAAAAAGAATAAAAGCTTAAGGAAATATCCGTGAAAAAGGTAATAAATTCATTTAAATTCACTCAAAGCCATGGATAGTCAATTTTTTAATTAAGCAAAGTCAATGTTTTATTCAAACGTTTTAGTTTTATATATTTTTTTCTTTTTTTTTAATTGACGTATAGTTAATTTGCACTATCTTGTTAGTTCAGAAGTACAGTGATCCAGTTATATATATGCTTTGTCTTCAGGGCTCTTTCCTTATTTGTTGTTGCATAGTCGCTAAGACATGTTTGATTCTGTGACCCTGTGGATTGCAACCCACCAGGCTCCTTTGTCCATGGAATTTCCCAGGCAAGAATACTGGAGAAGGCTGCCATTTTTTTCTCCAGAGGATTTTAAACTCAATCTAGTGATCAAAACAACATCCCCCACATCCCCTGCACTGGCAGGTGGGCTCTCTACAACTGATCCACCAGGGAAGCCCTCTCTTCACTTATGGGCTTTTACAAAATATTTAGAACAGTTCCCTTATATTGTGGGTCCTTGTTGGTTTTCTATTTTATATACAGGTATGTGCACATGCTAGTCTTAAACTCATAATTTATACTTCCACCCCCCTATGAATAGTTTATTTACAGAAGGTTACAGTAGGGTAAAAAGGACATTAGAAGAGGAGCTTTAGGGGGATCACCAAGGGAGCCTCTGTGGTATTCTGCTCCTGCTGCCGTGACAGATATCACAGACCAGGAGAAATTCATGCTCTCACTGTTCTGGAGGTGGGAAGTCGTAGGTCAGGATGCAGCATGCTGAGGTCCTAGTGAGGGCTCTCTTCCTGGCTTGTAGACTGCAGCCATTTCCTGTGTGCCCTTCAGGTCTATCCGTGGGGCTAGAGAGCAGAGACAGAGCTTTGGTGCTTTTCCTTTTCTTAAAAGGACAAATAAGCTGTTGGATCAAGGTCCTTATGACCTTATTTATTCAGTATTTCTTCCAAAGGAGGTATCTCCAAATAAAATCACATTTGGGGCTAGAGCCTTTATTTATGCATTTTGAATGACACAAAAGTTCAGTCCATAACAGTTAACAGTGGGAAATTTTCAAAATGCAAGGTAAAATCAATTTTACATATTTAGTACTTATATAACTCTGATTATACAGGCATTGAGCTTGAAACAGATATAATTGGGCTTCTTTATTGTGCTTTTTCATTCCAATCTCAAAGAAAGGCAATGCCAAACAATGCTCAAACTACCACACAATTGCACTCATCTCACATGCTAGTAAAGTAATCCTCAAAATTCTCAAAGCCAGGCTTCAGCAATACATAAACCATGAACTGCCCGATGTTCAAGTTGGTTTTCAAAAAGGCAGAGGAATAAGAGATGAAATTGTCAACATCCATTGGATCATGGAAAAAGCAAGAGAGTTCCAGAGAAACACATATTTCTGCTTTATTGACTAGGCCAAAGCCTTTGGCTGTGTGGATCACAATAAACCACGGAAAATTCTGAAAAAGATGAGAATACCAGACTCTGGAGAAATCTGTATGCAGGTCAGGAAGCAACAGTTAGAACTGGACATGAAACAACAGATGGGTCCAAATAGGAAAAGGAGTACATCAAGGCTGTATATTGTCACCGTACTTATTTAACTTATAAGCAGAGTACATCATGAGAAACGTTGGGCTGGAAGAAACACAAGCTGGAATCAAGATTGCCGGGAGAAATATCAATAACCTCAGATATGCAGATGACACCACCCTTATGGCAGAAAGTGAAGAGAAACTAAAAAGCCTCTTGATGAAAGTGAAAGAGGAGAGCGAAAAAGTTGGCTTAAAGCTCAACATTCACAAAACGAAGATCATGGCATGTGGTCCCATCACTTCATGGGAAATAGGTGGGGAAACAGTGGAAACAGTGTCAGACTTTATTTTGGGGGGCTCCATAATCACTGTAGATGGTGACTACAGCCATGAAATTAAAAGACGTTTACTCCTTGGAAGAAAAGTTATGACCAACCTAGACAGCATATTGAAAAGCAGAGACATTACTTTGCCTACTAAGGTCCGTCTAGTCAAGGCTATGGTTTTTCCTGTGGTCACGTATGGTTGTGAGAGTTGGACTGTGAAGAAGGCTGAGCGCCGAAGAATTGAGATGCTTTTGAAGTGTGGTGTTGGAGAAGACTCTTGAGAGTCCCTTGGACTGCAAGGAGATCCAACCAGTCCATTCTGAATGAGATCATCCCTGGAATTTCTTTG
>SJYV01026330.1:210161-310641 GCA_006410875.1 Neotragus pygmaeus
AATTTTGAGCATTACTTTACTAGCAAGTGAGATGAGTGCAATTGTGTGGTAGTTTGAGCATTCTTTGGCATTGCCTTTCTTTGGGATTGGAATGAAAACTGACCTTTTCCAGTCCTGTGGCCACTGCTGAGTTTTCCAAATTTGCTGACATATTGAGTGCAGCACTTTCACAGCATCATCTTTTAGGATTTGAAACAGCTCAACTGGAATTCCATCACCTCCACTATCATTGTTTGTAGTGATGCTTTCTAAGGCCCACTTCTCTTCACATTCCAGAATGTCTGGCTCTAGGTGAGTGATCACCCCATTGTGATTATCTGAGTCATGAAGATCTTTTTTGTACAGTTCTTCTGTATATTCTTGCCACCTCTTCTTAATATCTTCTGCTTCTGTTAGGTCCATACCATTTCTGTCCTTTATTGTGCCCATCTTTTCATGAAATATTCCCTTGGTATCTCTAATTTTCTTGAGATCTCTAGTCTTTCCCACTCTATTGTTTTCCGCCATTTCTTTGCATTGATCACTGAGGAAGGAGCTTCCCTTGTGGCTCAGCTGGTAAAGAATCTGCCTGCAATGCCAGAGACCTGGGCTTAATACCTGGGTTTGGAAGATCCTCTGGAGAAGGGAAAGGCTACCCACTCCAGTATTGTGGCCTGGAGAATTCCATGGACTACTTTGCATGGGGTCACAAAGAGTTGGAAGGACTATCACCAGATGATAAATAAGTACAAAATGGTGGCTCACGTGGGCTCTGAGTAGGCTTGAGTCAGATTCCCCAAAAGGCCAAAACAAACAAAAAACCCACCAAATCTATTTTATTAAACAAACAATTAAATTCAATATTTGCTGTTGGGTAGACAAACGTGGGCATCCCTGGTGCCTCAGATGGTAAAAAATTCACCTGCAATGCAGGAGACCTGAGTTTGATCCCTGGGTTGGGAAGATCCCCTGGAGAAGGAAACAGCAACCCATTCCAGTATTCTTGCCTAGAAAAATCCCATGAACAGAAGAGCCTGGCGGGCTCCAGTCCATGGGGTTGCAAAGAGTCGGACATGACTAAATGACTAACACTTAAACTGTCTTCAGACAAACATGAGTTCAGGTGGGCCCCTGGTATTTCTCCCAGGACCTCGGCTGGCCCCGCCTCCCCTTGGTTGAGGGTCTTCTTAGGAGTTAGGCATTTCCCCGACTTGGGTAGAGTGAGACTGGGAACCTCTGCCTTGTTTTCCTCCTCTTTAAAGAGTACAGTCCGGCCTCCTCTACAAGTATTCATGGGATCCAAGGAGCTCGGTTGGTGACATCAGCTGGGGCAAGCCTGGCACACCATGGGTGTGGGCTCAACCTGTTTAGTTTTGTCAGTGCTCAACCATGGACTGAATCAGGGATTTATTTCTGCCATTGTAACGACTCAAGTGGACCGGAATCTGGAGTAATCTAATCCAAATCTTGTTTCTCTCCTACAAGCTACCAAATTGGTATTCCAGAAAGGCCTGGCATTGGCCACGGTTTAGTATCAAAATCGCTCTGTTCATTTTTTGATTAATCAAGTCTTTTTTTTTTTTTTTTTAAAGAGAAACTAAGCATTGTAATAGGAGAGTGTTGCAAGTTCGGGGTTGTTGCTAACCTATCTGGTAGGGCCTAGGCTAGGGGTTGGCAGTCAGAGTGCTAGTGGCCCCGACTGGCAGCAGAGAAGATTTTGGCACTATCCTCTATCATAAACCACCCTTTTCAATCTTCCCTTTCCATCTAGTCCCTGTCTACTCAACTCTACCTCACATAACAAATAGGACTGCAGAGAACATCATACGTGCTCCCTTGCACACCTGGGGAAGTGTCTCTCCATGTCAGTATCCAGGCGTGGATGCATATACCATCATGTTTTTAATTTGCAGGATTGCAAAATTGCCCACTCAAAAGGCTTTACCATTTTATACCTTTGCTGCTGCTGCTGCTGCTAAGTCGCTTAAGTCGTGTCCCANGGCATGCTGCAATTCATGGGGTCACAAAGAGTCGGACACGACTGAGTGACTAAACTGAACTGAACTGAATTGATTGTGCTTTTAGAAAAATTAAATATTTTATAGCCAAATTTGGAATGCCAAGGTCTAGATCTTTACAATATACAGAAAAACATGGGAGTCACAAAGCTCCCAGAGGATATGATGATGGTATGTGAGGACAGACACTGCAAAGGCCTTGATCCTAAGGCCTGGGCCATGAGCCAGTAACCTGACAGCAGACCAGTAGCTAACCAAAAGTGCAGAGACAGGAATGTCACATGGCATAGAAATCATGAGTATCACTTAGAGAAAACTTGGTCAAAGATATTAGACAAAACTCTTGACATTAATTGGCTTGCAGGACTGGAATTCAGAATGTATTACTTACAATAATTAAGTGCGCTTTACATTTTACCATTTTGTGCTACTAATCTTGAAAAATTAGAAGAGCAAAAGTCATTGGGCAAAATTATTAAACATCTATGTTCCAAAATAGAATTCTACATTAAAGTATTAATGATTCCAAACTCATTTTAAGAATTTTTTTTTCCTCTTTTTTATCTTTTTAGATATAGATTGCTCTAGAAAAAGAAACATTCTTTTAAGTTTTGGAAATTCCTTGGCTTCCTTTAGTATGTTTTTATTCTTAACTTTATAAAAGAATAATACATATAGTTGTATTTATTTAAATTTTATAATGTAATTAATTAACATATGCATACATGGTAGACTAATAAACTATGATCAACATAATCTGTTCATTTATCACTTACATAGTTACATACCTAACCTTTTTTTTTTTTCTTCCTGGTGTGAGAATGCTTGACACCTACTCTCAGCAATTTTCATTATACAAGGCCATGCTATTAACAATACTCATTGGGCTGTACATTAGATCCTCAGAAAAAAATTTAATACAATTTTTTTAATGCCAAAAGCACTTTGTGCAAGGTGCAGTCAATTAACAATATTGTTATAATTTCAGGTGAACAGTTAAGGGACTCAGCCACATATATACACGTATCCTTTCTCTCCCAAATCACCCTCCCATTCAGGGTGGCATGTAACATTGAGCAGAGTTCCATCTGATATATGATAGGTACTTGTTGGTTATCCATTTAAAATACAGCAGTGTGTACGTGACCTTCAAAAATGCTTTAACTATCCCTTTCCCCCAGCAACCGTCATTTCATTTTCTATGAATGTGAGTTTCTTTCTGTTTTGAAATCAAGTTCATTTGTATAATTTCATTTTAGACTCCACATGTAAGGGATGTCATATGATACTTTTCCTTCTCTGTCTGACTTACTTCACTCAGTATGACACTTTCTAGGTCCATTCATGTTGCTGCAACATGCATCTAAGGCCTTATTTCATTCTTTTTGGTGGTTGATTAATATTGCTTTATATATATACGTACCACATCTTCTTTATCCATTCCTCTGTCAATGGACATTTAGGTTGTTTGTATAGTTGTTTTGGTTATTGTAAACAGTGCTGCATTGAACTGGGCAAAAGGCTTGGGGTGCATATATATGCACCCCATATATATTAGGGTCCATATATATTTTTAGGCCATGTTTTTCTCTATATATATACCCAGGAGTGGGATTGCAGGCTCATATGATAGCTCTATTTTTAGTTTTTGTAAGCAACCTCCATACTGCTCTCCATAGTGGATGTACCAATGTACATTCCCACCAACAGTGCAGGAGGGTTCCGTTCTCTCCACACCATCTCCAGCATTTTTTATTTGTGGATTTTTTGATGCTAGCCATTCTGTATAAGGTGATATCTTATTGTAGTTTTGATTTGAATTTCTCTAATAACTAGCAGTGTTGAAATCTTTTCGTGTGCATTTTGACCATCTGTATGTTGTCTTTAGAGAAATGTCTTCTGCCCAATTTTTGAGTGGGTTATTTGTTTTGATCCTAGTAAGTGTCATAAGCTGCTTGCAAATTGTGGAGACTAATCCCTTATCAGTCACATCACTTGCAAACATTTTCTCCCAGTCTGTGGTTGTCTTTTTGTTTTGTTTATTGTTTTATTTTCTGTGCAAAAGTTTCTTTTGTGTGTGTGTTTTAATATTAAGTTCCATTTGTTTATTTTTGTTTTTATTTCCATTATTCTGGGAGATGGATTAAAAAAGATGTTGCTCATATTGGAGAGTGTTCTGCCTATGTTTTCCTTTAAGAGTTTTATAGTGTCCAGTCTGTCATTTAGATCTTTAATCCATTTTGAGCTTGTTTATGTGTGTGAAATTAAGAAATGACCTAATATCATTTTTTTTACATGTGGCTGTCGAGTTTTTCCAGCACCAGTTTTTTAAGACACTGTCTTTCTAACATTGTGCAGTCTTGTCTCCTTTGTCATAGATAAATTGACTATAAGCACATGAGTTTATTTCTGGGTTTTCAATCCTGTTCATTGATTTATATTCTTATATTTGTGCCAGCACATACTATTTTGATGATTGTAGCTTTGTTGTATAGTTTGAAGTTGGGGCACCTGATTCCTTCAGCTGCATTTTTCTTTTAAGATTGCTTTGACTATTCAGGATCTTTTGTGTCTCCATATAAATTTTCAAGGTTTTATTGTTCTAGTTCAGTGAAAAATGCCATTGGTAATTTGATGCATGCTAAGTTGCTTCAATTATATCTGACTCTTTGCAAGCCTATGGACTGTAACCCACCAGGCTCTTCTGTCCATGTTGCCTCTCCAGGCAAGAATACTGGAGTGGGTTGTCATGGCCTCCTTTAGGGAATTTTCCCGAAGGAGGGATTGAACCCATGTATCTTACATCTCCTGCTTTGGGGGACAGGTTCTTTACCACTAGTACCACCTGGGAAGCCCAGTAATTTGATAGGGATTGCATAGAATCTATGGACTGCCTTGGGTAGTATATTTATTTTGATAATATTAATTCTTCCAATCCATGAACATGGTATACATCTTTTCATCTTTTATGTCTTTTTCTTCACAGTCCAACTGTCACATCCATACATGACCACAGGAAAAACCATAGCCTTGACTAGATGGACCTTATTCGGCAAGGTAATGTCTTTGCTTTTAACTATAGAATCTAGGTTGGTCATAACTTTTCTTCCAAGGAGTAAGCGTCTTCTAATTTGATGGCTGCAGNGACCCCATAGACGGCAGCCTACCAGCCCACCAGGCTCTCCTGTCCCTGGGATTCTCCCAGCAAGAACACTGGAGTGGGTTGCCATTTCCTTCTCCAATGCATGAAAGTGAAAAGTGAAAGTGAAGTCGCTCATTTGTGTCCGACTCTTCTCAACCCCATGGATTGCAGTGACCCCCTGCAGACTGCAGACTGCAGGCTCCTCCGTCCATGGGATTTTCCAGGCAAGAATACTGGAGTGGGGTGCTATTGCCTTCGTCTTTTAAGCATAACAGACTTTTAAATAACAATTTTCCAACATTTATCTAATTGACACACCAATTATCCAAATCAGTTAGTACCAACATATTTGGTGTAACACACAAAAAAAGTATTATCAGTAACATTTAAATTATTTTTTTCAACTTACTTTATAGTATCTGCAAAGCTGACTCGACGAGAGTTTTTCTTATTTCTCAAAGCATTGGATTCCTAAGGGCAGATAATACATGTTAAGATTCTTAATGAAACCACTAAATATGTCTCCAAGAGTATGATAAGACAGACTAATGTGGTATTATTTTCTATAGCAGCTGCACCATTTTACTTTCCCACCAATAGTACACAAGGGTTCCAATTACTCTACATCCTAACCAACTGTTGTTATTTTTCGTTTTCTTAATAGTAGCCATCCTAACAGATATGAATTGATATCTTACTGTGGTTTTGACTTGCATTTCCCTCATGATTAGTGATGATGAACATATTTTCATTATACTATTTTTATTTTCCTTCATCTTCCTTAACAAGGACAAACATTTTTACTCATATAGATACCAAACACAAAACCAAATGAAATCCATACAGAATTTTACTTTCCTAATTCTGGATATCTGAGCATAAATTTTGTTACAAAGAACCAGGAATGTTCATCCTCTCTGTTAAGATCCTGGCAGACACTACAGGTGGCCTTGAGCTTAATGACAATAATATGGACATAATAAATACTACTATATTTCTTACCTTTTAAAAAACCCTGAAATTTGTGTGGTATATTAGAAAGAGCACTAAGGAGATTACAGCTCCAATCTGAAGTCTGCCATTAACTGTGTGGGGTTAGACAAAACTTATTTAACCTCTCTGGATCTCCTATTTCTTATTTATAAAATTAAGGAATAAGATTCAAGATTACTATTGAGGTCCTGTTAGTTTTAAAGCTCTATGAATCTATGAATACGTTATTTACTCATTCAAACATTCATTAAACTAAAAAAAATAAAACACACACATACTAAATCCCATGCTGAGTGACAGCAAAAAAATGGTAAAGCAAACAACACAGTCCCTACTCTGCTGCTGCATCGCTTCAGTTGTGTCTGACTCTGTGCGACCCCATAGACGGCAGCCCACCAGGCTCCCCGTCCCTGGGATTCTCCAGGCAAGAACACTGGAGTGGGTTGCCATTTCCTTCTCCAATCAATGCATGAAAGTGAAAAGTGAAAGTGAAGTCGCTCAGCCGTGTCCGACTCTTAGCAACCGACCCCATGGACTACAGCCTACCAGGCTCCTCCGTCCCTGGGATTTTCCAGGCAAGAGTACTGGAGTGGGGTGCCATCACCTTCTCTGAGTCCCTACTCTACTGGGGATTAATGGTAACACAGACATGAAAACAAAAATCTACACAAATATAAAATTCAAAATGTAGTAAGTGATATGAATAAAAACTACATTAAAAAAATAATTTAGCCTGAGAATTATGGAAGATTTCTGTGAGGAAGTACATTTAAGTTGAGATCTGAAGGATTATTAGTCGGATGAAGAGTTAAACAGAAGGAAAGCATTTGATTCAGATCATGTGCAAAGCCTTGATATATGTGAGAAATAGAAAAATTTATTTATAGAGGCTAAAGTAGGGTAAGCACTCAGAATTAAATGGTCTCCAAAGCTACACACATTTCATCATTCAACAAAATGTACTGAAAGTGAATTATATACCACGTATAATACACTAAAAAAACATACAACAAAGTTAATCTCAAGAGAGTTCTTAATTTATAACGGACATTAGTAAACATCTACAACACAATATGTTAAGGGATGATTTTCTGAGAGAAGTGACACCAAAGCTGAGTCTTAGAGATCAAACGGAAATCATGGGGTAAAGAGGACTACAAATAAACGATAAACCAAGTATGATAAAATATTAATTGTAGAATCTAGGTAATTACTATATGAACATTTACTACAAAATTCTTTCTACTTTTCAGTGTGCTTGGAAAAATTTTTAATAAAATACTTGGAAAAATAATAAAAACGTAAATGAAGGATGAGGGACTAGCCATCTTAACAGAGGTAATATCACATATAAATACCCACAGCCTTGACAATTCATGTCTGTTTGGGGAATGGTAAGCAATTTTGAATGGTGAGATACATGTATGAGAGTGGCAAGAAGTGTGGAAAAGTAAACGGGTTAAAAATCAAGAGTGCCAGCTTGCTCAAATGTTTGGATTATAACCTGAGGGCCAGGAATGCTTACTTGTACATGTTCAACTGAGAATCATTTATGGTGCTCTCCCTTCAAATAGCTAGTAAATTTTCTACTTATTGAAAGTATCATTGAAAATAGTCATCTATGATGCATTTGTACCAGAGACTTACCTGAATAGTTTCATTCCCATTTCCACCTCTGAGGTCCTGAAGAGGACTCCTTGGGGGTTTCAAAATCTAGAAGAGAAATATTCAAGAAAGTCTGCTATTATCTATTATTATTTCAGAAAGGTAGAGATGCTAAAATTTCTGTAGAAACCTCTAAACACCACAAATTCATACTACTTTGTACTTTGTGGCTGTTTTAAATATTTGGCTCCATTCCCTTCTTGCCTACATTTCCCAGTTATTTTGCTTACTCTCATCCCATGTAGTCTGGGTAAAACTCTTACTTCAGCTCCAGGGTTCAACAGGTAACCCAGGGCAAGATCTGCACAAACATTCTTTCATCACTAGTGACTGGTTTGGGAATGAGGACTTGACCCATATCAAAATAACGGCCAATATGATTCAACCCTGAGTATTCTGGGTTTATTTATTTATTTTTTAATCCTGGGGAAACAGACACTATTTTTTATGTAGAACTGGAACCTGGAAGTTGGGAGAGCTAGCTATACTGTAGTAATAATAATAATATATAGAGAGAACTGTTCATTACCCAGAGGAAGAGATTAGAGTATAAAAATGAAAGGAAATCAAGTACTAACTGCGTCCAGTACTTTCACCATAAGTGTCCTTGCAGAGACATCTGTCCTACAAACACTTTTACTGCATAACTAATTGACCAGAAAGCAATTTTTCTATAAAAGATAAAAGAGGGACATTAAAAAGGACATAATGAAAAATGAAGAACAAAGTTAAAAGACTTTATTGCAAAATACAGAATACTTGAATACATTTAAAATGTGTGTAAATTCATGGGAATACTGCATAAATAACTGATTTTCTTTTGTGGGTTGTACCTAAGCACTTGCCTTTTATCTTTTGCTCATAGTATATTTAATACATTTAAAAAAATTATTGATTCATACTTTTCATTTGGCATCATAGTTTTTCACTAAAATTTCTATTAAGATAGGTTATCAGTTTTCAAACATTAGGATACATATTTGTAATTGAGCTTTGTACTGTGTTATAAAACCCTTCCACAATGATAATACTGCTGCCAATTAGTAATGCGGCAAAAGTGTTTGCGGCAAAGATACTTATGGCAAAAGTATCACAGAACCACTGGTGCTATTGTTGGAACCCCTTGTCAGTTAACTTGTGCCTAATAGCATCCCTATCTTTTGGATTTTTTTCAATTTCATAACTCAAAAAGTTTTTTGCTTTAACAGATTGTAGCTGGATTATTTTGTTTTGCTGCAGCTCTGTACAATAGTTTTTATATATTTTTAAAACAGATTTATTAAAGAATAATTTACACAGAATACAACTAATTAAATTACCATGAAATCCATAAAATAGGAATTTTAGTATATCTACAGAATTGTATAATCAGGCTAAATATTGAGTCTTTATCCAGAGAATAATAGAAGCCAGCAGGGTTGGGATGATGATGCCATTCAAAATTACTGTGGTATATAGTCATCAATCAATAAAAGGTAACAATAGCTCAAATAAGTGTTTCTTACTGAAGAATGTCGTCTTCCAACAGGTTTCTCCACATTGCCACTGAAAAAGGGAAAAAATTTTATGTACACAGCGGTAAAAGACTGAATTCTAAAACCCATCATTACAATATCCCTTCCATGCTTATAAATCAGTCATCACTTTCACTTAATAAACTTTATATTACAAGACTTAAATTCAGTATTTAGGAAGTCAGCATTTTAAAATACGTATGGTATATCATACAACTATTTCCTGAAAAACAATCAGTATAACATAGTTTACCATATTGATATAAGTACAATTATAAGATAAATGGACTAAAAAAAAAAAAAAGAAATTCCCTGGTGGTCCAGTGGTCAGGTCTCTGAACTTCTACTGCAGGGGGCATGGGTTCAATCCCTGGTCAGGGAACTAATATTCTATAAGCAGCAGTATGGGCTAAAAAAAACCAAAAGATAAATGGATCATAAATCAAAAGCCTCTAGCTCTGATTTTACTATTGTGTGATTTTTTTAGACCAGGTTTTGAATACTGAAAAAGCCAAACAGATAATTTAGCAGATGTTAAGAAAAATAGGTGGTGTTGAGACTATAGAGAATTCTTCCCTGCCTGGTTTGATGATTACAGCTACTATGTACTCCACTAGGTTAGCTGTCGCCAAGCAAGAATATGAGCCCAGTGTCATAACACTTGATTTTTCTACTGTTGAATGAAATTTTGGCAACTAATTCAAAAATTAAAAAACAATGTTTAAAAAATATTTTTCTTTGTCATATATCCATATGCCTATAGGCTATAAACAGCTGCTAGTTTGTGATGCCAACTTTAGACAAATCATTTCCTTGAGCCTCAGTTTGCTCATCCTTAAATTGAAGAGATGGGAGGTAGTCTCTAAATCCATCTCAATTTTTGACTCTAGATGAGTTTATACAAAGATATGACAAGTGCCGTGATTCTGTAGCATTTACTTCTTTTCCCTGGAACAGACTGGGAAAACATTTCAGAAGTTATCAATACGTCTTACCAATTGGAAAAATATCTTTCTCTGATAAGGAGTTAATGTTTTTAGCTGCATTTCAAGAACTTACTTTTCGTCATTAGCCTCTGAAGACATCCCATCCATTTTTGAAGAAAAACTTTTCTGTAACAAAGACACAATAAGAGAAAAGGTGAAAAAAAAGGAGGAGAAACTGTAATGAAGGAAGAGATTAAGCACAAAATTGTGATTTTAGGATTACTTTCTGTGAGAGGGCCAAAAAAGGAAGGAAAGAAGGAAACATTTTCATTATAGGAATATGAAAGAGGAAACATTTTGAGGACTTTACACTGCTCTGTTATAATTACCACTCTTGGAAAATTCTCATATTCAAGATGAAATCAGTGACCAATACTGATTGGGATGATATGGGCTTCAATGCTTCAAATAAAAAACTGTCCTAGTTTATAGGAGTTTATGGATTACATAATAATTCAATCTCAAAATATAGTCAATCAGCCATCAAAATACAGCTTAATAAAATCTGCACAAAATGAATATTTATCTTATGAAAATTTAACTTTACTCAGCAAAAAAAAAAAAGAGACATAAAAATAACACTGTAAACACTGTAATTGGGACTTCCCTGATGGTGGGTGAATAAGATCTGCCTGCCAATGCAAGGGTCACGGGTTTAATCTCTGATCCAAGAAAACTGCAAGGAGATCCAACCAATCCATTCTGAAGATCAGCCCTGGGATTTCTTTGGAAGGAATGATACTAAAGCTGAAACTCCAGTACTTTGGCCACCTCATGCGAAGAGTTGACTCATTGGAAAAGACCCTGATGCTGGGAGGGATTGGGGGCAGGAAGAGAAGGGGACNACTTTTCAAGATCAACCAAGTATGATAGCTGTTTCCACTTCTATTCAATCTAGCACTAAGTCTTAGTGATTCTATTTCCAATATATATCCCAAATTCATTCCTTCCTATCTTCACCACCATAATTCAAGCTGCCCTCATCTCTCAAGTGGAATATTACAATTTCCGTCTCATTGGTCTCCCTACTTCCACTCTTATCCCCCTGAAGTCCTTTCTCCACATAGTAGGCAGTTATCTTCTTAAACATAAATTACCTTTAAGACATTCCCTATGTAAAACCCCTTAAAGCTTACCATTGTACTGAAAATAAACTCTTTACCAGGACCTACAAAGCTTTACAAGATCTGGATCCTGCTTGCCTCTCAGACTTCATACTTAAATCTCATACCACTGTCTCTCTCTCTCTGTGCTAGATAGAAACATTGGCATTTCTATTCCTGCACAAACAAAGCTCTTTCCCAAGTCATCAAATTTTTATTTGCTATTATTTCTTGGCAAGAAAGCCAAGAAAAGTACTCTTTGTATAACTGTGTATGTCTCCTTTGTAGCATTACCACAACTGTAATTTAAGTCTGTTATGTAAATTAATTATTCCTTTTATCTTCCCAAACTAACTGATGGAAGAAATTTTCACATATTGAAGTATGGTGAAGCCACCGTAATCAAGTCAGATCACACATGATTTGGCTTGAACTTTATTCTAATTAGAACAGCCAGTGTTATAGCTTATCTAACATACACTATACATGTGCTTTAGCCACTAAAGAAGAGGGTACACTGTCCAGAAGTAAAGAATGTCTGTTTTGAAGACAGACATAAAAGTTTCCCTTTCTGGGACATCAGTGCTAGTACCTGTTTGATGATAAGGCTCCCTTCCCAGGCTCCAAGAACATAATGACCGGCTATGTAGGTGTTAATCTTTCTTTAAGAAACACTGAAGGAATGTACCCTTGTTATATTTGATGTTCTTTGTTCTGACAAGATATAAAGCTGCACTGAAAATCATGCTTCTCCGGAACAGTTCCTCAGAACTGAAAGGCTGTCTCCCAGGCTATACTTCTTAGTTTGGCTCAAATAAAACTCTCTTCTGTTCTTATTTATAGATTGACTATTATTTGCATCAACATATCCTTGCCTAAACGGTAAAATCCATGAGGATAGGGCTGGTGTCTCTTACGTTTACTATCACATTTTGAGAATTTGGCACAGTGCTTAGTAAATAATATGAGCTCAATAAATTCAATGCCTTCCATATTTTTTTCTCCTTTTGGAAATATTTTCAAGTCCATATTCAAAATTCATAGATAAAACTTAAAGTACTATCAAAATCTTGTTGCTTAGTCACCAAGTTGTGTCCAACTCTTCACAACACCATGGACTGCAGCACACAAGGCTTCCCTGTCCCTCACCACCTCCGAGTTTGCCCAAATTTATGTCCAGTGAATCAGTGATGTCATTCAACCATCTCATCCTCTGTCAGCCTCTTCCCCTTCTGCCTTCAATCTTTCCCAGCATCAGGGTCTTTTCCAACGAATCACCTCTTCGCATCAGGTAGTCAAAGTATCAGAGCTTCAGCATCAGTCCTTCCAAAGAGTATTCAGGGTTGATTTCCTTAAAGATTGACTGGTTTGATCACCGTGCTTTCCAAGGGACTGTCAAGAGTGCCACGGTTCAAAAGCGTCATTTGGCACTCTGCATTCTTTATTGTGCAGCTCTACATCTGTACATGACTACTGGAAAACCACAGCCTTGAATCATCTAAACATATTCATTGTTTGAAACAGTCATTGTGCATAATCCCTGTGTCTCTGCCAGACTTAGCACTTAAGTGATAAAGAGTCAAAGCTTACTGATGTCCTCTTTTAAAAATACTCTATTTATTACATATCTGAAGTTCCACTTCCAACAGAAAGAGGAGACTGCAGACTCTCACATTAAGCTTCATGTGTAAAATGCTGTAATGGTTGAACTTTTGATCATAATCACATTCATTGATTATTAATTGGTTCCAAAACAGTGTACCTGGCATGTAAGGGGTGCTATAGCACTCACAAAGGGGTTCTGGAACATTTTAAATTTCTGACAGAAATAATTCTCAACATCTATCTACTGCTAGTTCAAAAGAGTACCCATTGACCTTACACTAGTTTTGGTTACATATTATTGCAAAGCTGGATTTTTTGCAGTTGCTGTGATATAAAGCAAGTACTTTTGATCAATGTGGCCCCAGAAATGAGCATGGCAGTATCCGATTCTAAGATCTGAAAGTTGTGTAGTGTTCAACATGAAATGGAGAAGGACAGTTCCCCATGTTCTCCACTTGCCTTTTGTCTATGGAAAAACTTTACCCAAAGAATAAGCATAATCAGAGAAGAAAATGCAGAAACAAAGGAAAACAGCAAAAGAGACCACATAAAATAGTTTAGTCATCAAGCATAGTAAAGGACCTTTAGTTCCTTCTCAAGGGCTATAGATACTATTCTGGGCCATATCCTATGAGCTCTTAAAGATACTGAAACCCCGACCAGGTGGAAGAAGTGAACTACACGATGAGTAGACTGTAGCCGTGACATAAGCTGCCACTGTTCAGAGAATTAGTCTCAAAGAACAGAACAAGCCCATCCTAGAAGTGAAGATCAACTGTATTTAAAACAATCAAGATGATGTTGGTTAGATCACCACATGATCAATTTCAAGATGACTGTCAGAGCTGACTGTGCTGTTTCTGCATGTAGCCTCTCCCCATATCTATAAAAGCTGTTGCCCATTGATCATCACTGGGGGAGAGTTGGGCTCTGAACAGAAGTCTGCCCTCCTAACCCATTGCCAATATCCAAAAAGAAGCAAACTTTCCTTTCCACCAACCTTGCCTCGTTATTGACTTTTGAGTGGTAAGCAGTCGGATCCCATTTTCAGTTATAAACAGGTGCACATATCCAATCAAATAATTGCAATTATTAAAGAATAAAATAAAATATCTTTTAATTCAATTTATGTATATTATCAATAATCTCAGATATTCAGATGACACCACCCTTATGGCAGAAAGTGAAGAGGAGCTAAAGAGCCTCTGGATGAAAGTGAAAGAGAGTGAAAAAGCTGGCTTAAAACTCAACATTCAAAAAACTAAGATTACGGCATCCGATCCCATCACTTCATGGCAAATAGATGGGGAAACAATGGAAACAGTGATAGATTTTATTTCCTTGGACTCCAAAATCACTGCGAACAGTGACTGCAGCCATGAAATTAAGACACTTGCTCCTTGGAAGAAAAGCTATCACAAACCTAAACAGTATAATAAAAAGCAGAGACATTACTTTGCCGACAAAGGTCCACATAGTCAAAGCTATGGTTTTTCCAGTAGTCAGGTATGGATGTGAGAGCTGGACTATAAAGAAAGCTGAGCGCCCAAGAACTGATGCTTTTGAACTGTGGTGTTGGAGAAGACTCTTGAGGGTCCTTTGGAAAGCAAGGAGATCAAACCAGTCAATCCTAAAGGAAATGAACCTTGAATATTCATTGGAAGGACTGGTGCTGAGGCTGAAGTTCCAATACTTTGGCCACCTGATGCAAAGAGCCCACTCATTGGAAAAGACCCTTACGCTGAGAAAGATGATTGGATGGCATCACTGATTCAGTGGACATGACTCTGAGCAAGCTCTGGGAGATGGTGAAAGACAGGGAAGCCTGGTTTACTGCAGTCCATGGCTCAAAGAGTCAGACACGACTGAGCCACTGAACAACAGTTAATGTATTTCACAGTGTCCAATGATATAGACTCTAGACCTGTGCTATATCTAGATCTAGAGTCTAAATCATTTAAATTTAATTAAAATGCAATAAAATTTAAAATACCGTTCTTGCCACAATTAGCTACACTGTACGTGCTCAATAGTCATATGAGATTAATGCCCATACTGGGCAATGCAAAAATTAAACATTACCATTAACACTGGAAGTTTTATTGGACAGCACTGTCCTACTACCAATATCTAGGGAATCTTTTACTATCTCTTACTTAGCATCAAACACATCATTAATATTACCACTCCAAGTATTTCTCACTCAGTTTACCTCTACTTGTCACCTTGTAAACATTTCCAGCCATTCACATTGTCAAGAAAAATACCACTTGGAACCCAACCTTTACAGTACATTAAATTCACATCTCAAATCATTCTTTCCCTCAATACCACTTTCTCCAAGAAGCCTCCTCTAGACTCCATTGCCAAAAGGCATCAAATAAGCTGGCCTGTGTTCCCACATTCCTTTAGAATGTCCTGTAATCCTTTACAGTGTGTTGCTTTATAGTTATCTGTGTGTATCAATTCCTTCTCGTTCTGGACTGTAAATTCTAGATGAGGGACTGAATCATCTGCTCCTTGCCCAAGCACAAGACAAGGAATCCAATACACATCTGAGGAATTAGACTGATCCAATTGCTGGGAAGGATTGGGGGCAGGAGAAGAGGATGAGATGGCTGGATGGCATCACGGGCTCGAAGAACAGAAGTCTGAATGAACTCCGGGAGATGGTGACGGTGACGGACAGGGAGGCCTGGCGCGCTGCGATTCATGGGGTCGCAAAGAGTCGGACACGACTGAGCGACTGAACTGAACTGACTGAATTCGACTGAAAACTTCAACCTTAATACCTAAAGTAAGCTCTGCTTTGGTCTTCTCTGTCATCTCTCTATAAACCGATCTTTAAGATTCCAATCGACAAAACATGTATTTTTTAGAACTTTTTTCTTAAACTCTACTATTGAGACAAACAGCAAGAAAAGACTCCTTAACTCAAGACTCCTTAACTCTGGCTTAGTAACGCACCGAGGAGTTTTTAAAAACTTATTTGTGGCGTACTAATACTGGCTTTATTTATGTTATTACATCCGCTGCTGCTGCTGCTAAGTCGCTTCAGCCGTGTCCGACTCTGTGCGACCCCATAGCCGGACGGCAGCCCCAGAAAACTCAAAATCTGCTCAGTGCCGCTAGCACTCAGATCAGACACTGTAAATAAACCATAAACCGAGAGTTCAAAATCACATTTCTGTTACTTCATTTATAGCTAAGAAAAGACTGAGTAAGCAATGCAAACACCCGTGAGTTCCCCAAAGGGAAAAGGGGGTAGGTGCTAGGGACAGTCCTGGAGCCCTGACAGAAGATGGCGGGGCGGGACGCGGAGAGAGCCGCGGGCCAGCGACCCAGGGCCGCTCAGGGGGCCCAGGTGCGGCTGGAGACAGCTAGGGGGGCGAGAGGCGGCACAAGTGTAGGCCGAGGTGAGAAAGGAGCGAGTCCTGCACCGGGGGAGAAGCGTCCGTACCTGAGCCCAGAGTTCTGCGGCAGCCTGGCTGTAGGCGCGTCCCTCTCCTCCCAGCGTGGGGCCTTGAGTCCGCTCTAACAAAACCTAAATCCCGCGGGCGAAGACCAGGACGAAGGTTACTCGCCGCGGCCCAACGGCTTCACAAATTCTCCTCAGACTTGTTTGTGGTCCACACGCTCCTCACGTAGCTCACCCCCATCCCTTCCCGTCTCCTCACGACGCCCAGAGGACCTCGGCAAAGCATTCAAATCTAACCGCCTAGCTAAAGCGCAGGCGCAAAGCCGCTCAACGCGTCGGCCCCGCCCCTTAGGCGGCGGACCCTCCCTAAGATTTCTTCAGGCAAAGTTTTTTCCCAGTTTGTATGCCAATTTTATTTCTTTCAAGGTTATCTCATTTTCTACCGAATTTTCCTTTATTCCTCCCCACTACAGATTCCTCTCTGCATGGGAGCGGCCATCTTCTTTTTATTTCTTGCTGTAAAAAAGACCGGAGCTTTGCTTCCGTACAAAATGGCGGCTCCCATTCCATTACGTCACATCCCTCTAGTTTTACTCCCTATAGCTACCAGGAAGGAGTAGGCTTTTGGGACGAGGTGGCCGAGTGGTTAAGGCGATGGACTGCTAATCCATTGTGCTCTGCACGCGTGGGTTCGAATCCCATCCTCGTCGAACGTAGGTTTTATTTTTTCGCCACTGATTTGAACCGATGACGGTAAATTTCCTTGCGGAATGGAAACAGTTGCTTATTCATTGCAAGTATGATTTACTAGTCGAGTTTGAAACCTCCGGTTTTACTCTTTAAAGACAGCTTTTGGAGCATTCTAAAAAGGAGGGAAAGAGACATTTTCTGGGAATCAGAGTTTAATTAAATAATGCATTTAGTGTATTTTTAATGTAGCAAAAAACAGTGTACGATTATCGCTATTTACATATGTTCTAGTGGTGGTCTGCTCGGTATTAATTAACCCAGCTCCTGATTGAGGAACTTAGGTTATTGTGGACTCTAACCCCAGCGTTTTTCATACCTGTCGTTACTATGAAATATCAGATTTTACTTCAAAAGCTACCGTGAGACTCAGTGTTCAGGGTTCTCTTTCAGTCCCCAGAAGGCTGCAGGTGCTCAAGAAAAGTACTCGACGTTAAAAAAAAAAAAAAAAAAAGATGTTGACAGCACTTGGAAACTTGGTAGTTATCTAGAAGTCAAGAGTGGTGAAGACATAGCTGCCTTCCCAGAGGAGAAAGTTTTAATTCTCTTGGATTTAAGCAGAGAGGGAGTAAGAAAAGAATAGAGATTCTAACCTCCTGAAAGGTCATCAGGCAGTATTTCAACTCATATTTTAACAACCGCCATTTATCCAGTATTTATCTACAGGCACCACAATGAATTACAGCACTTTAATTCACAATAACCTTGTGATCACGACAGACATGTTTATTACTCCATTTTACAGATGAGGACACTGAAAGATAAATTTGTCCAAGGTTATACAGCTTTTGTACTTCCAGAAAAGGCATTTATTTAAGTCTATCAAACTCTGGCGGCCCTTCACCACCACCCTATATGGTGCTGGAAATTAGTAAAAAGCACTCATCAGTCCTTTGCGGTCATGGTTTACACATTCTCTCGGCACTGAATGGTACCCCAGAACCTGACACTGGGCAGATATCTTCAGAGTGGAAATCAGGCTCCAGTGACTCCTCCCACATCAATCCAAATCCCTTAGGAATGTAGATACCTCCCAGAGCTGAGGGCTGAGGGTCANCTTTGCGGTCATGGTTTACACATTCTCTCGGCACTGAATGGTACCCCAGAACCTGACACTGGGCAGATATCTTCAGAGTGGAAATCAGGCTCCAGTGACTCCTCCCACATCAATCCAAATCCCTTAGGAATGTAGATACCTCCCAGAGCTGAGGGCTGAGGGTCACCCACTTTGCTTTCTAATCCATTCACCACCCTGTTGCTTGAAAGGGTTTCAACCTGGGTTCCACACACTCCCAAGGGGTCCATGGATAGAATTGAATTGGTTATTTGGTTGGGAGAAAAAAAAATTGCAGGTTTATTTTCATTAATCTTTAATTGAAAATACTTCCATCTATTAATAAAGGTAAGCAACAAAATACAGTAACATTAACCTTACCTGTGATTTTTGTCACCAACTGAAATAACGGATATTGTTTTATCATATTAGCAATATGCAATACTGCCATTGTTTTATGCCCATTACTCCTACAGTACTTCAGTTCAGTTCAGTCGCTCAGTGGCGACTGACTCATTTCGACCCCATGAATCGCAGCACGCCAGGCCTCCCTGTCCATCACCATCTCCCGGAGTTCACTCAGACTCATGTCCATCAAGTCAGTGATGCCATCCAGCCATCTCACCCTCTGTNTGCCTTCTTCACAGTCCAACTCTCACATCCGTACATGACCACAGGAAAAACCATAGCCTTGACTAGACGGACCTTAACCTTACTGAACACTAAATGCATGATGAAAGTGCAATAATTAATAAAAGTTGCTACTGGGACAGATAGAGAGGCAGATACATGGAACAGGCCAGAAATAGGCCCAGATTTATAAGACAATTTATTTGTGGCATCCCATGTCAGAAGAAAAAAGGTAGATTATTTAATAAACATTATAATGACAGCTCTCTGGCCACATATAAGAACAATAAGCTGAATCATTACAACCAATACATAAATTTTATAAAATAATTTTTAGATGTAAAGAAAAAAGAAACTTTGAACAAACCAGAAGAAAGCGTGTGTAAGTTACTTAATAACCTTGGTGGGCATAAGGGCTTTTTGAGCATGCCCAAAAATTCAGAGGACACAGAGGAAAGGACTATTAAGTCTGAAGTGTAAATTCTAAGACAAACACCACCAAGAAAACAAAGAAGAAAAAGACAAACAAAACATATTTTGGAAAGCATGAGGAAAGAGGCCAGTTCGACATGAGAAAAAATTAATCCATGATAGAAAATGTAAAAATGACAGGAACATGTAGGTTCCCAAAGAAAACTATGAAATGCACTTAGATTTAAACAAATATTAAGCAGGAAGGTAGACATTTANACAAACAAAACATATTTTGGAAAGCATGAGGAAAGAGGCCAGTTCGACATGAGAAAAAATTAATCCATGATAGAAAATGTAAAAATGACAGGAACATGTAGGTTCCCAAAGAAAACTATGAAATGCACTTAGATTTAAACAAATATTAAGCAGGAAGGTAGACATTTATAATTACCTATGAGGTCAATGGAAATTTTTAGAGGTTTGGCAACAATCATCTGATGAAGCTGTGAAGAAAGTCATCTGAATATAAAAAAGGCACAGGCTTTGTAAAAAACTGGGTATCCTTTTTTTTTTTGGATTCACACAGTATCATCCTTGAATGAGGCGTATTTATGTCGCTATCTGTTATGCTGTCATGACAAATATGTAAATAAGGGGGAAAAAAATCCTATAAATATTTACTTGACACAGCTATAGGACATCAGTTAATTATGGTGTCAGACACTGAAGGCCATGCAGACATTAAAAACAATGAGATAAAGCTACATATAAAAAGACACAAACATGTTTACGTTTAAACGAATAAAAAAGTATGATCCCAGTTGTCTTTTTTAAAAAAGGTGTGTGACACAAACAGGCCCACATATATACCCAGACATTTAATAAAAGGGTATTCAGTAATTAACAGCAAGTTACATCTAAGGAGCTGCACTGACAGGGCCAAAGAATGAGAAAAAATAATTTCATTTCTGATGTTTTTGTACTTCTTGAATTTTTTTTTACCTTGAACATATACTACTTTCATAATTTAAAACTAGCAAAACCATACAACAAATTAGCATCCACTAACAACGTATCATAGGCAACTATTTAGAGTGATCTGACTTTTATGTTTACTCGAAAGCATATGAAAACCAAACTAATGTAACAGAGGACAAATACTAAACACAGTCTTCTGTACACAAAGGAAAAGCTGAATTTGAGGTTTAATAAGGTGAATTATCTTCCCTGGCTATGGTTAGAGGTTCAACATGAACTGCTGCTGCTGCTGCTACTGGGACATCAAATACTTCTCATCCATCCCCTCAATGGAGAGGAACAATAAACAGCAGTGCCTACTCAGTCACCTCAAAGGCAGCCTTAATGAAGCTAAATGTGGGAGGGGCAGATGATCAATAGTACTTTCCTGATTGATTATAGGGTGCTAACCTCTTCCCAGTAGTGATTAAGGTAAAAAAGGAAAGAAAATCTTCTTTTCCTTGAGATATGCACATTACATGTCAGTACAGTAGCACGTGTCTGTATTCAAAACCGTAGTCCTCTTAACCCCGAGGATGAAACAGCAAGCACTCGGCCCATGACTACACTAACATGTCACCACAGTTGCCGTACGAGACAGAAGACCAGGAGAGGCAGAGGGATGCCAGTACAAATGCTCGGGCAATTTACAAGGCACTGTGCACAAACAGTAAAGTGGAGAATACGCCTGAAGATACCAGTGTTTTCTTGGAAATTTTAAGAACCGAATCTGCAGAGCAGTTTTAACAACCTACCTCCTTCAACAACAGTTTTCAATTCCTACCTGCAAAAGTATCAACAGAGGAATGAGAGACAGACTTTGACAGCATGTGGGTACAAGGTAGAGGGCCCTGGGTTCAGGACATCTGCACCTCACCTTCTTCTGAAGAACGTTGACCTTCCGCTCCTTCACTTCCAGCATGTCCTTGAGGTCGTGGATCTCCCCGGCCTGCGTCCCCTTCTCTTCAGCCATGTCCTGGATTTGCTTTGTCTTCTTATTCAGCATGGTTTCCTTCTCTTCCAAACGCAACCGCAGAGCATCCACCTACAAGTGTTGAGATTTTTACAAGCAATTAACTGAAAAGGAGGACTTCCCAGGTGGCTCACTGGTTAAGAACCCGCCTGCCAACTTGATCCCTGGGCTGGGAAGATCCCCGAGAAGGGCATGGCAAGTCACCCCAGCATTCTTGCCTGGAGAATCCCCATGGACAGTGGACCCTGGCGGGCTACAGTCCATGAAGGTCGCAAAGAGCTGGACATGACTTAATGACTAAACAATAACAACTGAAAAGAATGGACTGTAATTCTTTCCCAATAGATGTGCGCTGTTGCCCAAGTGATATTTTTATAACAAGCTTACGTTAGAATCAAATAACGGGGCTTCCCTGATAGTTCAGTTGGTAAAGATCTGCCTGCAATGCAGGAGACCCTGGTTCAACTCCTGGGTTGAGAAGATCTGCTGGAAAAGAGAAAAAGCTACCCACTCCAGTATTCTGGCCTGGAGAACCAATCCATGGGGGTCGCAAAGAGCCGGACAGGACTGAGCAACTTTCACTTTCTGGAGAAGGGAAAGGCTACATACCACTCTGAATGTAATCATGACTACTTATAAATTAAACTCTAAAATTTTGTGAGTTCTTTCATAATGAAATAAAAATTTTACATCAGTTAAATTACGATGTTATCAAGATAAATAGATCTGAATAAACGGTACAAGATAGAGAACTGTTATAAACAGGCTGAGCTTTGCTACTTCTATAAAAGCAGGTATGATCCATTATGTTTCGCAAATTTTATGTGCATTAGAATCCTTCAGAAGATTTGAATAGAATGCCAGGACATGCCATCAGAGTTTCTAATCCAGCAAGGTTGGGGCTCAAGAATCAGTATTTCTAACAAGTTCCCAAGTGATGCCACACTGCTTTAGAAAATTTAAAACTAGAAAGAAAACTGTAACTTCCACCAAACATGACACTTGCTGAATCAGATACTACAACCCGCCTGCAGCTGACAATGTCATCACACACTGAGAGATCTTTGAGGCCAAGCAAGTCTACCACCAGCCCCTCACACTAGACAGCCAAAATCTGCTGTCCAAGTACCAACACATCTGGAAATAATAGCATTATAACCATAATATCAATAATACATCAAAACTATACCATATCAAAACACTAAGGAGGGAGGTTCAAGACGGAGGGGACATATGTTTACTTATGGCTGATTCATGTTGATGTATGGCAGAAACCAACACCACATTGTAAAGCAATTATCCTCCAATTAAAAATANCCCATCTATTTCCCATGAAGTGATATGACCAGATGCCATGATCTTCGTTTTGGACCTACCATTAGATCTTATAAACTTAAGCATTCATAAGGAAGTATGTTCATTGTATCATTAGGTCACCAACTTTTTTAAATTGGCTCAGAGGTTAAAGCGTCTGCCTCTAATACGGGCGACCTGGGTTTGATCCCTGGGTCGGGAAGATCCCCTGGGGAAGGAAATTGCAACCAACTCCAGTATTCTTGCCTGGAGAATCCCACGGACAGAGGAGCCTGGTGGGCTACAGTCCATGGGGTCGCAAAGAGTCAGACACGACTGAGCAACTTAATAGTTGATTTATAATTTCTGCTGTAAAGCAAAATAATTCATATATATATATACATTTTCATATTCTTTTCTATTATGGTTTATTACAGGATATTGATGTAGTTCCCTGTGCTATACAGGAGGACCTTGTTGTTTATCCATTCTATATATAATAGTTTGCATTTGCTAATACCAACCTAGACAGAATATTGAAAAGCAGAGATACTACTTTGTCAACAAAGGTCTGTCTAGTCAAGGCTATGGTTTTTCCAATGATCATGTGTGGATGTGAGAGTTGGACTGTGAAGACAGCTGAGCGCCAAAGAATTGATGCTTTTGAACTGTGGTGCTGGAGAAGACTCTTGAGAATCCCTTGGACTGCAAGGAGATCCAGCCAGTCCATCCTAAAGGAGATCAGCCCTGGGATTTCTTTGGAAGGAATGATGCTAAAGCTGAAACTCCAGTACTTTGGCCACCTCATGAGAAGAGTTGACTCATTGGAAAAGACTCTGATGTTGGGAGGGATTGGGGGCAGGAGGAGAAGGGGACAACAGAGGATGAGATGGCTGGATGGCATCACTGACTCGATGAGTGAACTCCGGGAGATGGTGATGGACAGGGAGGCCTGGCGTGCTGCGATTCATGGGGTCGCAAAGAGTCGGACACGACTGAGCGACTGAACTGAACTGAACTGAATCCCAAACTCCCAATCCATCCTTCCCCTCCTTTCCTCCCTCTTGGCAACCACAACTCTGTTCTCTATGTCTGTGAGCCTGTTTGTTTTGTAGATAAATTCATTTGTGTCACAGATGCCACACATATGTTAGATTCTACATGTAAGTGATATCATATGGTATTTCTCTTTCTGACTTCATTTGGAATCACAGATTTAAAAATTATTTTGATAACTGTATTCCAGCATAATTGGTTAACTTTATATTACAACAAACTTAATTTTATGCATTTCAAACCAATATTCTGAGAAGGGACCCATAGGCTTCACCAGACTGCCCAAGATCTGTGTCACAAGAAAAGGTTAAGAGCTCCTGAGGGATTTTCTGAAGTGTCCTCAACACATCAGTTTTAAAACCCCTCCCCTGATTTAGGCCTTGTTCTGTCTCCCCAACACCTTTACTTTAGATGCTTTACTTACTCCTCTCCCTGGATCATGGCCCTGCTGCCCAACACCTCCTTCCCATCAGCCCCTTCCTGGCTGGCTCCTGCTCCTCCTTCAGACCTCAGCTTTGATGTCATCCCCATCAGGAAGACTTTCCTAGCCCTGCAACCTGCAGCTCCTTCTTAGATTTCTCTCACCTAGTCCCATGCTCTTCTATTTCTGGGTCTTTGTAACCCTCCTAGATGTTCCTGGAGCTCTGTGTCTTCCTCAGCGTTTGCCAGATGGTATTGAAATTGTCCATTGGCACTTTGACCTCTCCAAAGAGTGGCAAGTCTGCACAGTTTTTCTGAGTTTTGCCTGCTTCTCACAGTGATGACTTCCTATGGAAAATTGATAAGGTCTATCAATGCATCCAGTCTCTATAAATAAAAAGTGAGTGGGTTGTTTTCTCAGAGGAAGATCTTTAGCTGTAAAAATTCTGAAACTATAAAGCACTGGAAATGTCTTGAGATTAAAAAGAAGAAGAAATCATAAGTGGACACTCACTTTTCTATTCCTCATTTCTTTACCCGTTTTCATGCTTAGTTCATTTGTGGTTTCTTTCATATGAAATTGCAGTAAGTCTTGCTGTGATGATCCCAGGTTTTTTGCATTTCTGTGATCTTTTGACGTATAAGAGTTGTGCTTATTTTACCTCTTTCTACGAGACTCAAAAGGATTAAGGCCAACACAGAAAGGTAGAGTAAATCTCTAAAATTCAGAGAAAAGATTGTAAATCTCCTCTTGGATTCTGTCTGGAGTCATAGCTAGAAAAAAAAAAAAAAGAATTAACAACATGCCAGATTATTTAAAAGCCCAAGGGTGGTGGTGTGGGGACTTGGGTTAGTAATGGAAAAAGAAATTTATAATACATGAAGGCAGTAAGAGTTAGAGGCGCCATCTACTGGAGGAGCTGCAACTGTCGACTTGGACAATATGGTTCTGCCCGATCTGCTAATACATTTTGCAAGATTCCCATTACCCACCCCCCAATATTTGTCACAAGCCACAGATCAAGGAAATCATTCTCCATCAACACCAGTTCTTCATAAGTCCTATCCTGAACTGTTGCAGGACCCCTCAACCTCTGGAAGACCAAAAATAAAGAACTATTGTATAGCCAAATTACATTACCAAGATATTCCAGATCTCTATTATTTCAGTGCCAGGGAATCAATCTCCATTCTGAGTCCAGCTTCAAGAAGACCAATTCTCAATGGAGAACGAGGTGCTCTGGAAAAAACTGTTCAGTGTTTAGTTGGTGATGGCCTGCTGCCTGGGCAGGCCGTTATGTGTCAGCCTCCCTCACAGACAAAGCTCTGAAGAAGTGAAATGTGTGTGTGTGTGAGCCCTCACAGACAAAGTTCTGAAGGAAGAAGTGAAATGTGTATGTGTGTGTGCGCGCATGTGCGCCTCCCGTTAGTTTCTCAAATTCTTATAAGTAAGACCCAGACCCAGGGCTGTAAGACTTGCAAAGGTTGGTTTTGAGACGTAGGCAATGATATGTTAAATCCTTCTATTCCTTACCATTGGGAAGTGTAGTCCCACTGGGAAACACCTCTGGAAAGACAGTCATGACAAGGTCTGTGATGTGATGTGTTAGTCGCTCAGCTGGGCCGGACTCTTCGCAACTCCATGGACTATAGCCCACCAGGCTCCTCTGTCCATGGGATTTTCTGGCAAGGATACTTGAGTGGGTTGTCATTTCCTTCTCCAGAGAAATCTTCCCCATCCAGGGATCGAACCTGGGTCTCCTGCACTGCAGGCAGATTCTTTACTGACTGAGCTATGAGGGAAGCTCCAAAAAGGCCTGAAGAGCTTCAAGAATTAATCCAGGAATTCTCTTGAGTCTGCAACACCAACTCAAAACTGTTTTCTCAAATCATTCCCTTAGCTTCATGCTACCATATGAAAACATTTACTTTGCCAAAATAACTTCTGGGAATGCCTAGTAAGCTGAAAACTAAATAATATGTCATATTGAAGATCAATTAGAGCAAACATTGAAATCTAGCTTATAGTAAACTTGCTTGGGGAAGACAAAAATGAATAAATGNTCCAAAAAGGCCTGAAGAGCTTCAAGAATTAATCCAGGAATTCTCTTGAGTCTGCAACACCAACTCAAAACTGTTTTCTCAAATCATTCCCTTAGCTTCATGCTACCATATGAAAACATTTACTTTGCCAAAATAACTTCTGGGAATGCCTAGTAAGCTGAAAACTAAATAATATGTCATATTGAAGATCAATTAGAGCAAACATTGAAATCTAGCTTATAGTAAACTTGCTTGGGGAAGACAAAAATGAATAAATGCCAATAGAATTGGGGAAATGGGGAATAACACTTGCTATAGCCCATGCTTTGTAACTTCTGCAAAGATAGCTATGAATAGACAGCAAGCAAGTTACACTTTTCCTCATCATAGTGAGAATGAGCAATGCCTGAGATTTCAAATTTCGAAATTTTCATGAGATCTTTAGAATGAAGTAAAACTGGGTCAAACTCAACTTCAATAGGGTGAAATTAATGGATGATGGCAAGACCTGAGGACATGACTGGTGATCCACAGAGTTAGAAACAGAAGCAGTAATTCCTTTTCTGATTGTGGTACTATGGAGTAGAAAGTTTTTCATATTTCTCTTTGGGCTAAATAAAAGACCAATGGCCCTGAAAACCCCTAATGACTAGGTTCAGAGAGCTTCCGAGTCAGTGAACAAGGCAGCCACATACCAGAGAGTGACCCACCTGAACTCTATGGAAGTCAGAAGCTCCTGTGCTCAGACCCTTTCAGACCTTGCCCTACGTATCTCTTTATCTTGCTGGTCTTTCCTAGTCTTTAATATCCTTTGTAATAAACCATAAATCAAGAAAGGAAACTGTTTTCCTGAATTCTGTGAGTTATTCTAATAAATGGTTGAACCCAAGAAGGGGGTTGTGGGAAACTTGATTCACAGGTAACAATCTGGACCTGCCACTGTCATTTGAAGTGGGGACAAGTTTTGTGGGACTGAGTCCTTAATTTGTGGGATCTGACCCAATCTCTGGGTAGATGGTGTCAGAGGTGAGTCAGATTTTAGGATACCCAGCCTGTGTCAGATAATTTCTTGATGTGGGGAAACCACCACATCTTTTAAAAGTACAGAGTATTCTGTGAATAAAGAAAAGTGAGTTTTTCTTTTCTGGTATTTAAAATAAACACAGAAGCAGAGAGTAGAATGGTGATGCCAGGGGTTGGGGGCAGGGGGAAATAAGGAACTGCTATTCAACAAGTATAAGCTTTCAGCTATGCATGATGATCAAGCTCCAGAGATGCTGTACTGTGCCTATAGTTAACAGTATCACAGTGTACACACTGATTTGTTAAGGGGCTGATCTCACATTAAGTGTTTTCACCATAATAAAAAATAAAACTTTTGTGAGTCACAGGACACTGCCAATAAAGTGAAAACACAACCTATAGAATGGGAGAAAATTTTTGCAAATTATATATCTCTTAAGGGTCTTATACCCAGAATATATAAATATTTTTATAATTCAACAACAAGCCAATCCAAATTAAAAATGGGCAAAAAAATTCGAATAGACATTTCTCCAAACAAGGTACACAAATGTCCAACAAGCATATGAAAAGATGTTAAACATTATTAAACCCAAGGGAAATGCAAATCAAAACCACAATACTACTTCAATCTCACTAAGATGACTATAGTCAAAACATTGGAAAATAACAAGTGTTGGTGAGGATGGAGAGAAATTGGAACACTTGTGCATTTCCTATGGGAATGTAATATGGTTCAGCTACTGTGGAAAAGTTTAGTGATTCCCCTAAAAATTAAAGAATTACCATATGACTCAGCAATTCCACTCCTTGGTATATACTTGAAAGGACAGAAAACATGTATTCAAACAAAAATCTGTACACAAATGTGCATAGCAGCATTATTCACAATAGGCAAAAAGTGGGAACAACCCAAATGCCCAATGAATGGGTGTAACAAAATGTGATATATCCATGCAATGACATATTATTCAGCCATAAACAGGAATGAAGTATTGATGCATGCTATGAATTGGATGAAGTCTGAAAACATCATGCTAAACAAAAGACGACAGACACAAAAGGTCACATGGTATGATTCCATTTGTATGAAATGTCCAGAATAGGCAAAAGCATAAAGACAGAAGATTGGCTAATCGAATCAGGAGCTAGGTGGAAGGGGAAACGGGGATTGCCTGTTTAATGAGTATGGGTTTCCTTTTGAGTGATGAAATGTTTTGGAACTAATTAAGAGGTAAGGGTTGCACATCATTGTGAATGTAAGAAAGGCCACTAAATTGTATGTTTTAGAATGGCAATTGTGTTGTCAATTTTACTTCAATTAAAATAATAAAAAAAGAAACAAATAGTGAAAAAACTAGACACACAAGGTATTAGAAAAAGAGCTCTATTTACAAACCAGAAAGTTCCCAAACTCTAGCTGGAGGGAGAGGAAGGAAGAAGGTAGCAAGTATGAGCAGGTCCTTTAAGAGCCCAACTTCACCCCTGAGAAACTCTGTACCAGCCCAGGTGGTTAGCTCCTACTTCATGGCTCACTCCTGTTCCAATCCAATAAATAATCCCTCCATTGGCCATAGCCCTCAGTGTTCTTGCCAGTCATCTCGTGCCCAGGCAGGCATCGGTGAACAGTACTCAAAGTCTGGCCCTTTATAGCGCAGGGCATGCAGAAACATCACAAGGTCCTGGGGCGAGGGATCCTGTGGCACTCTCCGGCACTCTGAACAGAGCGGGTCTGTCTCTTGATTCACAACATCCATTTTGGTTGCCTTCCCTGATGTCACAGGCACTCCATCCAGATCCCGAGGGGCTGCCTCAAATGCTCCATCCATCTTCCGGGCAGATGCAGCCATCTCTTCTAGGCAGTCCTTGCTGAGCTCTGAGGAAGGTGCTGTAGAGTCTGGGGCTCCTGGGCACAGGTCACCCCCACAGAGATCTAGCACATCCAGACTCTGTTTGGCCTGGTGCTCTGCCACAAGGTCCCGCAGGAGTTCCTCATCTGTCTTTGGAATGTGGCCGCCTCGGCCTCGTGAGGGGCCCCAGGCGGCTGAGTTGTAGATGGGGTCATTGAGGATGGGGTGGCCCAGGAACTGGAGGTGGACCCGGATCTGGTGGGTGCGACCGGTAAGTGGCAGGCACCGCACTACACTGGAGTGGCCGTTGTAGCTCAGTCTCTGGAACACTGACTCACAGGGCTTGCCCTGCGGATCTACACGGCACACCCCTACCTTGTAAGACACCACCAAGATGGGTTCCTTGCAGGTTACTTCCTCGGTGGGGAACTCCCCCGCCACCCGGCACACGTACTCCTTCTCCAGCTACACAGGAGGGAAGAAGGAGAAAGTCAGTTCATGAAGCCCAAACCCTTTTCAGTGATGACAAATGCACCCGTATCAGACAGAAGAGGGTTCAAACCCCAGCTCCACCATTGGCCAGTTGCACAATCCTAGGCACATTACAGTACTCAGCTTCTTTAAAACACATTAACTTGTCTAGAAAATTTTTGCTTAGAAAAGCATTTATCTCAACAGGGCTATTCCAAGGATTTAGTTAGCTGGGCTCTAACATACTTGGTATTGAGCCTGGTAAACAGTAAACAATAAATATATTACAATCAGATCCAGAATTACAAGTCTCAAGACCACAATCACCACTATTTAACTCTTCTACCCAAACCTCTTCCAACTCTATCCAGAATCTTTCCACCAAGTAGACTCTCTCCAGTCTTAAAAACCTTGCTCAGCCTGTCAGCATTTAAAAATTTCAAAACAGCAAATTACCAAGAGAGGCAGTATATGTTATCTCGAAAGATCTTTTGAAATTTAAGAGATAATAACTTGTCTCTGGCTCCTTAGTTGCTGACCTTCCTAAAGATGGGACACTTGAGCAGATAAACACAAAGGCTCATTTCAGATCTAGAACTCAGTGACACCCTTTCGATGAAGAGCATTTGTGAGCCTAGAAGTGGCCTGCAAGAGGCAAACTCAGTTTGGCTCACCTGCCGGTCCCGAACCTGTTCATGAATTCTCTCTGAGACGGCTGCTGTTTTGGCAAACATGAGGACCCCGGAGGTAAGGCGATCAAGCCGATGCAGTGGGTGTAGCTCCTTTAGTTGGTGCTCCTTGCCCAAGATGAAGATGACCGTGTTGTGTCGGAAGCGGCCACAGGGGTGGACAGGAATGGAAGAAGGCTTGTCTACAACCACCACATCTTCGTTCTCTGCTAGCAGGCGGATGGGTTCTGCGGTGACTGGTGGCTCATGCCTATGCACCGTGTTCCGTAAGAAGTCATTGTCCTGCCAATGACACAGGCAACTGGTTAGCCCAGGGTCCAGCCACCTATGATCAGTCAACTTCATAGACAACTTCCCCCCATCTTCCTTACTGGATGAAAGAATGGTCACAGTACATCCTTAAGCAGAAAAAGCAGTATACACAGTGTATTCTTATTTTGTAAACGCAGACACACAGGCAGAAGCAGGCCTTGAAAAAGAGATAGAAGGATATAGCCCAAATGTTATATATCTCTGGATGGTATGATTATGGATTTTGCTGTTTTGATTATTTGTATTTTCTCTACAATAAAGTTATATTTAACAATAGATTTTTCTAAAATGAAGGGGAAAATCCTCCATAAACCATCACTTATTGTGACCTTGAACAAAACCAAGCTGTAAGTCCAGAGATTTGGGCTCTAGACCTGGATTTGCTACAGGCTTACTGCATGCTCTTAGGGAAGTCACTTAACTTCTCTAGGCCTCAGTTCCCTTATCTGTAAAATGTGAGCGTCAGTCCAGACCTGTGCTTTAACACTGTGACTGATTCAAACCACTCATTTTCCAAATGCCTTGCCATCCCCTCACAAATATGGTGAGACAGTGTTAATGACAATGTCTGGTACCTCCTAGCTGTGATGGAAATTTAAAGAAGGGTCAAAGCACTGGGCTACACAATTCTGGTCTCAATCTCTGTCATTTCACAGTTCTATCCTATCAGGCTCTAGGATAAATAACTCAAGTGGAAGTTCTAAGAACACGAGCTTCCCTTGTGGCTCAGCTGGTAAAGAATCCCCCTGCGATATGGGAGACCTGGGTTCTATCCCTGGGTTGGGAAGATCCCCTGGAGAAGGGAAAGGCTATCCACTCCAGTATTACGGCCTGGAGAATTCCATGGATTGTATAGTCCATGGGGTTGCAAAGAGTGGACACAGCTGACTGACTTTCACTTCACTTATAAGAACACAGGTGTTGGAGGTGGCACTGTGCCTTACTTCTGTGAGGTTGATCTTAGTTTCCTCGACTTCCTCACAGGCAAAATGAGGTGACAGTATCTACTCCACAGGGTTGTCATTAGAATTAAATGATAAAGTACATAAAATGCTTAATGCTGTGCCCAGCACACAGTCAGGAGATATAAATGATAGTCTCAATTATTACCGTTTGTACAAAGATCTACAATGCAAGGCAGAAAGTTATCAGTGCCAGTGCCACAAGACTGCATAAAGGGAGATGTAAGAATTCCCTGGTGCTTCCCTGGTGGCTCAAACGGTAAGAATCTGCCTGCAATGCAGGAGACCAGGGTTCAATCCCTGAGTTGGGAAGATCCCCTGGAGAAGGAATTGGCAACCCACTCCAGCACTCTTGCCTAGAGAATTTCATGGACAGAGAGGCCTGGCAGTTCATGGGATCGCAAAGAGTCAGACACGACTCAGCCACTAACTTTCACTTTCACAAGAATTCCAACTTCTGTGCCTTGGAAACACCAAAGTCGCTTTGATGGAGGGGATAAGGGGGCTGAGGTCTGAAACATATGGGCATTCTACTTGCGGAAATGGAGCGGTAAAAGAGTTACAAGTTAAAATGAGAACGGTTCGGAATGACCCCGAATTTAATCCGGTACCTATGCCCTAGTAACCGAAAAAACCATGCCACCTTTCGGGCAAGCCCCATCAGGACTCCACCTTGAGCACAATGCTGAGGTCCTGTACCGGCTCCTCATTGAGGTGCAGGCGTCCCGCTCGGACAGCGGCCTCGTAATAGGTCAGGGGCTGGGCTCTGAACTCCGTGCCGAAGACGTGCAGCAAGCTGTGGCCCACCCAGCGGCCTTTGCAATAAGTCCGGAAGTCAAAGTAATAGGGCCGCACTTTGCGCAAGCCGCCTTCAAAGTAGTAGCTGGTCTCAGCAAAGTGCTCATCGCCGAAGCTAACCCCTGCCCGCCGCTTCTTCGGGGGCGGCACAATGCGCTCTCCAACCGCGCCCCGCCGCTTCTTCCGCTTGCCAGGGCCCAGGGCTGCAGCCGGAGCCCGCTCCCCGTTTCCAGAGGGCTGCTTCGCGTCCTCCGAGACCGGCTCCACTCCTGGACGCCCCGGCTCCGGTTGCCCAGGGGGCTGCTCACCCCTCGTGGCGCCGCCCGCATCTCCGTTTTGCTGAGCTGGAGCCCCCAGCCCGCTCGCTGCCTCAGCCCCGGTCGAGAGTATTTCCGCCATTGGTCTCCTACAGGGACTCCAGGTCCTGGCAATTGCGAGGCACCTGAGATTGGAGCACACTTGCCCAAGAACCGGGAGCCACAACCTGCCTCCCAGCCACATGACCCAGCGGCCGCGGCCTCTGGGTCGCGATCTGAAGGCGTCACTCGGCACCAACCAATCAGTGAGACCTAGTGCCGAGGCGGGATCGCGTTGAGAACCGGCGTGAAGGAGGTAGCGGAATGAGTTGAGAGCTGTAGGAATGACTCATTAAAAGTGTAGATTCCATGTAGATATGCTCGAAATTCCTTTACTCTGGAAAAACTCTTGAAAGAGTTATTAATATTTCAAAACAAAACAAAATTAAGATTGCTAAACTCTGAATGTACTAAGAAACACTGCGTTGTATATTTTAAAGGGTGAGCATATTTTGTGATTTATAACTCAATAAATCAAATCCCTTATGATTATACAGTGGAAGTGAGAAATAGATTTAAGGGAATAGATCTGATAGAGTGCCTGATGAACTATGGACGGAGGTTTGACACTGTACAAGACACAGGGATCAAGACCATCCCCAAGAAAAAGAAATGCAAAAAAGCAAAATGGCTGTCTGAGGAGGCCTTACAAATAGTTGAGAAAAGAAGAAAAGCGAAAAGCAAAGGAGAAAAGGAAATATATAAGCATCTGAATGCAGAGTTCCAAAGAATAGCAAGGAGAGATAAGAAAGCCTTCAGCGATCAACCCAAAGAAAGAGAGGAAAACAACAGAATGGGAAAGACTAGAGATCTCTTCAAGAAAATTAGAGACACCAAGGGAACATTTCATGCAAAGATGGGCTCGATAAAGGACAGAAATGGTATGGACCTAACAGAAGCAGAAGATATTAAGAAGAGCTGTCAAGAATACACAGAAGAACTGTACAAAAAAGAGCTTCACGACCCAGATAATCACGATGGTGTGATCACTCACCTCGAGCCAGACATCCTGGAATGTGAAGTTATTTGGGTCTTAGAAAGCATCACTAGGAACAAAGCTCGTGGAGGTGATGGAATTCCAGTTGAACTATTTCAAATCCTAAAAGAGGATGCTGTGAAAAGTGCTGCACTCAATATGCCAGCAAATTTGGAAAACTCAGCAGTGGCCACAGGACTGGAAAAGATCAGTTTTCATTCCAATCCCAAAGAAAGGCAATGCCAAAGAATGCTCAAACCAGCACACAATTGCACTCATCTCACACACTAGTAAAGTAATGCTCAAAATTCTCCAAGCCAGGCTTCAGCAATATGTGAACCGTGAACTCCCTCCAGCTTGATGTTCAAGCTGGTTTTAGAAAAGGCAGAGGAACCAGAGGTCAAATTGCCAACATCCGCTGGATCATGGTAAAAGCAAGAGAGTTCCAGAAACACATCTATTTCTGCTTTATTGACTATGCCAAAGCTTTTGACTGTGTGGATCACAATAAACTGTGGAAAATTCTTCAATAGATGGGAATACCAGACCACCTGACCTGCCTCTTGAGAAATCTGTATGCAGGTCAGGAAGCAACAGTTAGGACTGGACATGNAGCTGGCCGGGGCCACCCAGCTCCCAGACACAGCCAGCCGTGGGACAGAGTGTCTGGACCCGGACTTCTGTTCCAAGTCCAGCGCTCCATATCATCTGGACACGGACCTGTGTGAATGCAGCAGCCCCACCATGCTGCCTTCTCTCCAAGGTCAAGTGTACACGGGCCCCTCTGGTCATCTGGTCTACCCTGTACTTTGCAGCTCAGAACCTGGATGTCAGAAGGCTTTGAAGGGACCTGTTGACTTCTAGTTCTTAGGTTTTTGGTGAGATTGAATCAGTAGACATGGACTATGTGAACTCTTCATCTACTCGGGAATGTCTTAGCATACTCTAGTTTGCATGGGGAAAAAACAAGTCAGCCTTTAATAGACCCTCCAATAGCCTTTCCCAAAGGAGAGTGGCCTCAGCTCTTACGGGGTCCTCAGCAAAGCAGATCTGCATCCATACTTGAAATTGTCGCTCCTTGATGCTCTAGCTACACAATCAAAACTTTTGAAGCCACTTGGCGGATGGGGGGTGTATATTAGAAAGAAAGAGGGAATTTGGGGGTGAGGGAATAAAAATAGATGCAGTGCTTTTTTTTTTTTAAGAGCTCCATATAGATTTAAAGTCCTTTTGTTAATTTAGGAACATAAAACTGTGTGATGTATAGCTTAGTTTGCTCGTAAAATTACTAAGTGTGGCATATTTAGAGCTGTGAAAGCTTGGGGTAAGAGGAAAAAAATCAGTGAGAATTTTTTTTACAAGTCTTTAGGGGGAAATGCATTTTTCTGGCTTGTTCCCACCAATGCCAGGCCTTCCACTGCTCAGGCTGGGTTGATGGTTGCCCTCAGGCCAAGTTACAACTGAGGCCAGTGCTTGCCTCGGGTATTAATCTGGGCCCAGGTCTGGCCCCCAACGCCCAAGTCCAGGCCCCTAGCAGAAGCCCATGACCATGAAGAATCAGGGCCTCCTCTGTCTCCCGCTCCTCCTGAGGCAGACAGGAAGCGCCCTCTGACCGGGCCTGGACTGCCGCCCAGTGGGCATCTGTCCACTTGCTTAATTGCCCATGGGGTTGGGAAGTCACAGAAGGGACTTCAGAGGGGACTCAGAAGGGACCTCAGCGATCAGATGGCCTAACCCCTCCCTTCTTGCCATTGTGGTCTCTGAGGGTCAGCCCCGCCACTCCACCGTGGGTTGTTAGAATGTTGCTTTTCACACGGAGCACACAGGCGTCTGAGCTAGTTCTGTCCTCCAGGGACGCCGGACCCGTCTGCTGTTGCTTAGTCGTGCCCAGCTCTTTGTCACCCTGTGGACTGTAACCTACCAAGCCCCTCTGTCCATCGGGATTCTCCAGGCAAGAATACTGGAGTGGGCTGCCATTTCCTCCTCCAGGGGATCTTCCCGACCCAGGGATCAAACTCGCTTCTCTTGCATTGACAGGCAGGTTCTTTACCACTGAGGCACCTGGAAACCGGTCTGTCCCCACCTAAAGATCACCATCTGAGCTGGGCCCGGTGTGGCCCCCACAGGGACAGCGAAGGAATCTGTGTCTCATCCTCAGGTTGCTTTAGAATGAGCAGGGAGTGAGATGAGTTAGGACAGAATGCTCTGGAAACTCCCAGGATCCATTACCCTGGTGGGAGGAAATGACTCCGCGGAGGACGTGGGTGTTGGAGGCAGGCCTTTGAAGTGGTGTATGCCAAAGGGGTGAGGGTTGGTGGAAGGAGGCTAATATAGTGGGAAGGATGAACAAGAAAAGGGAAGCCGGACTTCCCTGGTGGTCAGTGGTTAAGAATCCACCTGCTTAATGCAGGGGACAGGGGTTTCCATCCCTGGTCTGGGAACTAAGATCCCACATGCCGCGGGGCAACTGCTGAAGCCTGCTTGCCCCGGAGCCTGTGCTCTGCAACGAGAGAAGCTGCTACAATGAGAAGCTCGTGAGCCACAATGAAGAGCAGCCCCCACTTGCTGCAGCTGGAGAAAGCTGACATGCAGCAACGAAGACCCAGCACAGCCAGGAAGGAGTGAATGAATGAGTAAACAAATAAAATGCACTGACCACTCGGCATGTGAAGCTCATACCAGGTGTGCTGAGAAGGCCGTGCTTAGAGGTGCCCACTGGTGGCAGGGCTCTGAAGCCTGTGCGTCCTTGAAGAGGGTGGAGACCTCCTCCCTGAGAGCGTCCAGACTGCCAGCCCCAACTTCCAGATTCCGAGGGTCTGAGGACGAGAAGGAGAGAATGAGTGGGCAAGATGGAGCCTCCCGTGGAAGGGGCTTCCCTGGCCACCCAGTGGGCCGCTCTCTGCCTCTGGGGGCCAGGCAGTGGCATGAGACTGGAGAGTGGGGGCAGGGCACAGCTGGTGGAAGTGGGCCATTCCCCTGGGGGGCAGAGCCTCCCCGGAAGGGCAGGAAGGAGAGTTTTAGGGGCACGGGAGGGCTTGGTGAGGAGGGATAAAGCAGGGTGCTGGGAAATGAAATCACTGGGTGGATCGGAACCACACTTGGAGAGTCTCGAGGGTCATAAGGCCAGTGACACATGACGCCAGTCCTGCTGTAAGTGGGCGGGAATCCAGGGCTTTAAAGTACCAAATTCATTGGTTTACTCCCCAAACGTGTTTACTACGTGCCAGGCACTGGCCCCGGTGCACAGAAATATGGCTGAGAATCTGGAGAATGGAGCGGGTAGCCAGACTGTGTGTCCCGAGACTCCGAGAAAGGGAGAGCCCTGGGGAGGTCTGAGAGGAAAGGCCCGGGCACGGGGTCGCACTTGTGTGAAGGTCCTGAGGCCTCGAAGGTGTCCGCGTGGCCGCAGGGATGAGATGGGAGCCGGGGACGGGGTGCCTTGAGCAGCCCCTCCTGGCCATGGGGCTCAGGGAGGAGGTTCCCGGCGGTCAGGGCTGGGGGGCGCAGGAGGGAGACCAGCATGGAGGTGACGGCTGTGGCCCAGGCGAGAGAACAGGTGGGGAGGCAGTGCGAGGCGGGGCGTCTGGAGGTACAGGCTGGGGCAGGTGGCCACACTCCCCATCCCGTCTATTTGGGGATGGTTTCTCGGACAGCCTCCCTCGTGGAGGCGAATGGTCGGGCAGGGGACGCCTCTCAGAGCCACAGGGTCCGGCAGGGGGAGGGCAGGGCGAGGGGCTTCGAGCGTGGGCTAGTGACACCCCAGCGGTTCTCCACGCGGGGCTCCCAGGCCCGCAGCGTCAGCACCATCTGGGAGCTGAGAAGGTCTAGGTTGTCAGGACCGGCCCCCCTGGCCCTGAACGAGACCTACTGCGGCAGAAAGCCTGCGGTGGGCTCTGGCGTTCTGCGTGTCCTCGAGCCCTCCAGGGGGCTCTCAGGCTCACTCGAGTGTGACACCTGGTCTGACACAGTCCTGAGTGCGGAAACCAGGCCGGCGTAGCCGGTCCCCGGGACGTCTGAGCACGGGGCTGTCGTGTCCAGAGGCGTCCTTGGCCAGTGAACGAGCAGCGGGTGGGGATAATCCGGGAGGGCCTCCTGGGGTGCGAGGGGGTTGTGGGCCTGCCCCTCAGGCGGGGGGCAGCCAGGAGCTAACGTTCGGGGGTCTGCCTGGCAGGCCTCGAGGTCAGTGACGTTTTCTGATGCTGCAGCGCCGGGTGGAGCAGAGACTGGGGTGAGAGCCCTGGGGTTGATCTGGTCTCAGCTCCTGACACGCTGTGTGACCCTGGGCAGGTTACACATCTTCTCTGGGCCTCAGTTTCCCCATTTGTCAAGTCGGCCAGCGGTAGGGCCTCCCTCGCTGGGGCCTTGTGAGTGTCCGGGGAGCAAATCTGCAGGAGGCCTGGACCACGTGCTGTGGAATCATTTGCTGCAGCCACGTGTGGACTTGGAGCTGCCCGTGTCGTGGGTCGTTCCCGAGAGGCCTGAGTCACGCTTGACCGGGGCAGTGGCCAGGTCAGGGCGGACATTGCCCGTGGGCCCCTTTGCCCAGATTCAAAATTGCTGTCAGGCAGCTGGGCCCACGCTGCTGCTCCGGTCACAGAGATGGCAAGTTCTAAATAAGTAAAGAGACCGTGGAATCGCCTCGATTAGATCGTCCTTTCCTCTTCTCTGCTGGACCGCACCCCCCACATCAGGAAAGCAAAATTGGGTGAACCCCAGCCCCTGAGTCTTAACTGGGTGGCGGGTGGCCTTGCCAAACTATCTCCAGTGGAGAATGTCATTTGAATGAATCCCTTCTCCGACCACCCCACCCCCAGAGGACTCGAGCATCACTCCCCCCAGGCCCGCGACAGAGCCCACGCGGAAGGCAGACGGCACCTTGCCTCAGACGCTGGGGCCTTCTTTGAAGCTGCTTGACGCGGGTCCCCACCCCCTTGTCACTCTTGTCCTGTAATTCATTTAGGATTAGCTTTCAGACCTCCTCGCCAGGCCTAACTTCTGTTGTCTTGGTAACTGTGTCAACCGTTTGCCGGTTTCCCGTGATTATCTGACAAGAGAAGAGGGGGCAGGCGGGAACATAAAGGAAGGGAGGAGGAGATGGTGCCTGGGTCTTAATTGAGCTCGCTGGAGGGGCCCGCGGGGTGGGGCTGCCCGCCTGGCGGGGAGCAGTGGAGAAAGGACGGGTGCGGTGAGGCAGGGCATGCAGCTGCGTGGAGGGGGGGGGCCCGGGGATGAGGTCGCAGGTATCATCCGCCTCTGTCTTCGATCTCAAGGGCCCAGAGGTAAAGATGTCCCTTCCTGCCCACCACTGCTCTTTTGAGGTTTCACGCACGGGCAGATTTCAGCCAGCTCTGCTTTAGCACTCACCACAGGATGCTGGCCCGGGGCGGGCTGGGCTGCATCAGCAGCTGGGGGTGCTGGTGGGTGGGCCTGTGGGAGTTCAGGATCCCCTGGGATAGAGGAGGGTTTCGTTTATTGTGCTCGCGGGTGCTGCGGGTCAGGCCTTCAGGAGGGGCACAGTGGCGTGCGGCTGGTCTCTGCTCTGTGAGGCCTGTGGCCTCTGCTGGGAAGACTGGGAGGCTGGAGGACACTTGCTGGCCAGACTCTGGAGTCATCTGAGGGCTTGTCCCACTGTCCTGCCCGGCAGGCGGTGCTAGCTGCTGCCCAGGACCCCAGCTGGGGCTCTGGGTCCAGCATCTCTGTGTGGCCCCCTGTGTGAGGCTTGGGCTTCCTTCCACCAAGGCTGCCTCGGGGAAGCCTTGTTTCCTGTATGGGGGCTCAGTGCTCCAAAGGCTGGGGTCCCGGCTCACAGGGAGAAACTGCATGGCCTTTGAGGACCTAGCCTCAGAAATCACGTGGTGTCACATTCTGTTCATTACAGTGAGGGACGAGCCTGCCTGGGATCAGCTGGAGGGGAGTTAAGCCCTACCTTTCCATGGGGGCATAGCAAGGTGCTGTTAATAGCAAGAGCGTGTGGGGTGGGTGATGGGGGTGCCTCTCTGGAACACAGAGTCTGTTGCACATGCACACGCCCCATTCACCTGCCGTTTCCCCATCCAGGTAGAGGGTGAAAGAAAAGAAAGTGAAAGTGTTCCTCGTTCAGTCATACCTGACTGTCTGCGACCCCATGGACTGTAGCGGCCAGGCCTCTCTGTTGATGGGATTCTCCAGGAGAGAATACTGGCATGGGTTGCCATTCCCTTCTCCGGAGGATCTTGCCAACCCAGGGATCGAACCCAGGTCTCCTGCTGCAGGCAGATTCTGTGCCATCTGAGCCACCAGGGAAGCCCAGGTGGATGGCAGCCTTGTCTGCCAGGGGAAGAGAGTCTGTGCATCTGCAGGGACAGATCCGTAAGTATCCGGAGTCACACTTGGGTGGGCTTTGAGCAGAGACCTCGGTGCCCCTGTGGGGCAGCTGGGAGAGAGGGCTCACACCTGGGCGGCCTCCCACGGCAGTGGAATCCCCAAGTTCCAGGTTCACTATCCCTGCACAAATAAGAGTTGTTGCTCAAAATAAGGGCCTCATTAACTTGTCACAGAAGAAAGACCGGCCCCTCCCCAGGATCAGTGAGAAGCCTGGAGTGCCTTTTGGGGAGCTGCTAATGAGTTATGTCTGATTTTTATGGAACTCCATGGTAAATTATTAATTTGGGCCAAAATGAAAGTGTGGAACCAGATAGGCTCATGAATATTCATCCTGGACTTCAGTGCCCAGGGATTGATCCGTGGCTAGGGCAGCCAGCTAGACTCCTGACCCAGAAACGGGCGAGTCACCAGGTGAGGAGGCTTCTGGGAACCCTCTCAGTCTTCTCTCCCTCAGTTTCTCCATCCAGAGATGGGGTTGATAACTCACATCTCATTAACAGAGTCACAGCTGGAGCAGGCCCAGGCCTGGCTTGAGAGTGGGGAGCATTAGTCAGAAGGCTCCCGAACCCCTGAGTTTCACAACAGTGGAGTCACCGGTGGGGGCAATGCCTGCAGGGGAGAAACTAGACGCCCCCACTGCTCTGCGTCCGCCCCCGGGAGTCACTCTGGGGGCCTCCATAGGGATCAGATCCCCTTTGGATCTAGAATATGACGGTGGCCGGTGTTATTGAGGTCCCCTCCAAGGTGGGGTGTAACAGGCCTCCACCGTATTTGAACCGTGCTGTGTTGTAGGTTAGCGTTTCCAGGATGGTTCTGCTGGGATCTGCCTTCCTCAGCAGAGCCCAGCTTCCTAGCATGGGAAGTGAGGCCCCTGGAAGTGAACCCCTGCCTGTCTGTCTAGCCTGACCTTCTCTAACCCTCTGCCATGCTCTGAACGGGATCTTTCCACTCTCTGGCAGGCCAGAGTCAGAAGTCTGGAAGCCTCTCTGAGCTCACCCATTAGGACCGGTTACTCCTTCCTCTGCTCCCAGATTCAACGGCAGGAGCAGCCTCCATTATGTATGAGGGTTGAACTCATGGGCTCAGAGGCCAAGTGGCCGGAATTTGAATCCTTCTTCTCCCGTTTATTCCCGGTGAGACCTTGGGCAGGCTACCTGGATGCTCTGTGCCTCCGTTTGTGCGTGCACTAAGTTGCTTCAGTCGTGTCCGACTTCATGCGACCCCATGGACGTAGCCCACCAGGCTCCTCTGTCCATGGGGGGCTCCAGGCAAGAACACTGGCATGGGTTGCCGTGCCCTCCTCCAGGGGATCTTCCCGACCTAGAGATCAAACCTGTGTCTCCTGCACGGACAGGCCAGTTCTTTACCACCAGCACCACTCGGGAAGCCCTGTGCCTCAGTTTAATTGAGTATAAAATGAGGGTGACATTTCCCGAGCTTGCTGTGGGAAGAAAAGGGTCTGTGCCTTTAAAATGCATAGCGTGGTGTGCAGCACCTGGTCGGCCCTCCACGAATGGCCACCTGTTATCAGTATTGTCTTTAGTGTGATTGCTATCACTGTCTTGTTTCCAACTGGGCCTGGAGGTTCAGGGCAGGCCCCCGCTGGTGATGGCAGCCTCCTGTTAACCCGTGTTTCCCCTGCTTCTTGGGAACCCGTGACTTCAGATGACACTGTAGCCCTAGTGTGCCGTGGGGAGGCCTTGGAGCCACGTCAGGCTTGTGTGGGTTTGGGTGGGTCTCTCCGGGGCTTTGCACCTGCCCTCAGCCTGGACAGGCATGTTTATATTGCAGCCCCTGGAGACCGTCTCTCCGCCTGGGGCTGAGGCCACTTCCTGCCTGAGCCGNAAAAAGATTCGTTCATTTCCTTTGACTGAGCCGGGTCTTGGTTGCGATCTTCCAGCGTTGTTTCGGTACGCAGGCTCTTTAATTGTGGTTGTGACCTCTTAGTTGCGGCGTGTGGCACCTAGTTCCCTGACCTGGGATCCGACCTGGGCCCCCTGCGTTGGGAGCTCGGAGTCTTAGCCACTGGACCCCCCACGAGACTCTTGTGTGTGTGGGTCTGTGAGGCAGAGTGGGAGGTTTCTGGGGTCTCTCAGGTGGTCCCCAAGCTTGAGCGCTTCTTAGGATGCCTGGAGGGCTTATGGAGCATGGCTTGCTGGGCCCCACCCGAGCTTCTGATTTTATCAGTCCCGGGAGACCAGCCTGGGAACTTGTTTCTCACCAGTTTCTGGAGCTTCTCTTGCTGCTGGCTCTGAGAACCGCTGGGGGTCCTCCCTTCCGCGGCACCACTGTAGGGGAGTCAGTGATGACCCCCTAAAATCTGAGTCTGACTCCTGACCCCTGGGGCCTGTGAAGGTGAGCTTATGTGGAGATGGGGTCTTGGAAGGAGGGAGTATGCTAAGGGTCTTTAGGTGAGGTCACCCCGGATTCAGGGTGCACCCTGAACAGAGGGGCATGTCTGACAAGAGGAGAGAACGAGAGACACGCAGAGGAGGCTGAGGGGTGCTGCCGCTGAGCCCAGGGATGCCTGGAGCCCCTGGAAGCTGGAGTGGGAGGGAAGGACCCTCCCCTAGAGCCTTCGGGGGGAGCGCGGCCCTGCCCGCACCTTGATTCTGGACTTTGCCCTCCAGACAGGAAGGGAGTCAGTCTCTTGTTTCGAGCCAACAGTCCGGCCGTGGCACCTCGTCACGGCTGCTCATGGACACTAACGCAGCCCCTGACAGCGCACACAGTGGCTGCAGATTTTGGTTTTCGCGAAGCTCGGGGAGATGTCCGATCACAAGCTCCACGCAGCCCAGACCCGTCCCCAGGGACCAGGGNGCCAACAGTCCGGCCGTGGCACCTCGTCACGGCTGCTCATGGACACTAACGCAGCCCCTGACAGCGCACACAGTGGCTGCAGATTTTGGTTTTCGCGAAGCTCGGGGAGATGTCCGATCACAAGCTCCACGCAGCCCAGACCCATCCCCAGGGACCAGGGCTCAAGGGACAAAAACACCAGGTGGTGTTCTGCCCTGTCCCAGCTGCCCGTAGTGAGGCGACCCGGAGCAGCTGCTGGGGCACCTCCAGGCTCAAGCAGCCTGGGGCTGAGACTCTCCTGTTAGCCATCCCAACCTTTTTGGCACCAGGGACCAGTTTTGTGGAAGACAGTTTTTCCGCAAAGTTAGGGCATGGGGTGGTTTGGGGATGATTCAGGCGCATTGCATTTTGGTCCGTGTTATTTCTATCATGAGTGCTTCAGCTCCAAATGGCACCCCACTCCATTATTCTTGCCTGGGGAATTCCATGGACAGAGGAGGATGGTGGGTTATAGTCCATGGGGTCACAAAGACTCGGACACAACTGAGCAACGAACGCACATACACACACAGCCCTCAGATCGTCAGGTATTAGATCCCAGGGGTTGGGACCCCTGCTCTAAGTGGTGGTCTGGGGGGAGACTGGGTGCAGATACCAGCGGGGAGAGGATGCACAGGGTGGGTGACTTTTGGGGCTTCCAGGTACTGGAGCAACCTAAACAGTCTGCCCTGGGCCCAAAGGCACGGGTCCATGGGCCTGGCATGCTGTTGCATGGCGTGGGCGAGCGTCCCAGCCCCCTGCAGGTGAGCAGCCATCCTGGTGGGGTCCCTGAAGCCACAGGAGGCTGGGAGCCTCCCAGGGGGCCCACTGATTGAGGGGGAGGTTTGCCGATCCACAGTAAAGCCCAGGAGACAGTCGACTGGAGGTCACACAGGCTGGGGCTTGACTCCAGCCCTGCAGGAGCCCGCTCTGTGCCCAGGCCCCTTCCCTCCTCTGGCCTCAGCCGCCTGGTGTGTGAGGTGGGCCTGGAGTGGGCACCCTGTCTGTCCCCCGGAAGGCTGAGCTAGCTCAGGTGCCAGGAGATGCAGCTCCTCCTGCCGCCCCTGCTGGCACTGACCCGGGGGCCCCATGGGTGATTTGCATACAGGTGAGGCCCTGGGCGTTTGGGGCAGGGCCAGGTAGAGGGCCAGATAAGACACACCTGGAGAGGCGGCCAAGGCGCACACGCAGTACTTGAGCTGGCCAGCAGAGGGAAGCAGAGCCCCAGCAACAGGGGTCCTCGGAGGCCAGGCCGGGACCACTCCTGCCCACCCCAGGCCAGTTCCAGCCCCAGGCCCTGCTCAGCCCAAAGCAGGCTCCCCGCTCTCGACCTCCCCTCTCCCTCTCTACAGAGGGTCTCCGCTCACAGCCTTCCTGGCCCCAAGGCCTGTGCTGGGAACTTGCTGGGGCGGACGCTGCCTCCAGTGGGGCTCACTCGTCACTATTTTAACTCATCTGAGAACCAGAGAGGTGGCAGGGATGTGTCGGGGCCAGCGCTGGGTGCACAGGAAACATNAACATCTATTTCTGCTTTATTGACTATGCCAAAGCCTTTGGCTGTGTGGATCACAATAAACTGTGGAAAGAGATGGGAATACCAGACCACCTGACCAGCTTGCTGAGAAATCTGTATGCAGGTCAGGAAGCAACAGTTAGAAGTGGACCTGGGGGGATGGTCCTAAGATGGCGGAGGAATAGAACAGGGAGACCACTTTCTCCCCAACAAATTCATCAAAAGAACATTTGAATGCTGAGCAAATTCCACAAAACAACTTCTGAATGCTGGCAGAGGACATCAGGCACCCAGAAAGGCAGCCCATTGACTTCAAAAGGAGGTAGGACAAAATATAAAAGGTAAAAAGAGAGACAAAAGAGGTAGGGATGGAGATCCATCCCAGGAAAGGAGTCTTTAAAAACAGAGACGTTTCCAAACACCAAGAAACACTCTCACTGGTGAATCTGTGGCAAGCCTTGGAACCTCAGAGGGCAACATAACCGGGAGGAAAAATAAATAAATAATCAAAACCCATAGGTTATGTACCTAAAGGCAACTCCCAGCAGAGAAGCAGCCCAGACACTTGCATCCACCACTAGCAGGCGGGGACTGAACAGGGAGGCGTGGGCTGCATTGCTTAGGGTAAGGACTAGGCCTGAAAGCACTGAGGGCAATCTGAGGGAACTAACTAGAGATAGCAACCCAGACTGTGGGACAGCTATCCCTTGAAAAGCCCTAACCTAAGGCACCTCCAGGCCCACTCACAGAACAAAGGACTGAGTAGAGCTAGCCGGCTGCGAACCAGCCCATCCCCCACCAGAGACAGGCAGCCAAGTGCAGCCAGAGACGGAAGGGGGAAATCACGGCCCCAGAGAGGCATCATCTACCAAACTGCAAGCAGGCTTCATTGCTAAGCAAAACTCCTTGGGATTCTGGATGGTCGACATCCGCCAGGAGCATCTCAGCCAGAGATCAGCTCCCCAGAGGAGACACACAGCACACCTGAGAAGAGGCGCCCAGTTAATACCCAGAAAACTGAGAGGCTGGGACCAGGGAGGCAATAAGTCGCAGATCGTCAAGCACCTGGTCACCTGAGCTGCTTGAACCAGGGAAGGGCACAAAACGCAGGCCCAATCAAGTCTGCACCTTTGTGGAGAACCAAAGAACCTGAACCTGAATGGCTTAGACCTGGGAAGTGCACTCAACCCAAGGTCCACATCAGACAGTTCCTGGCTAAGCAACCTAAAGCCTGAACAGTGTAAACTGGGAAAGCACACACACTGTGAGCGGGGGAAACCCAGTGTTGCTGAGACACTGCAAGCACTCCCCACAGATGCCAGTGATATTTGTTTGCCATGTTCCTCCCTCCACACTGCAAGACTGAACAAGTAAGCCTAAAAAAAGTGACCNACACACTGTGAGCGGGGGAAACCCAGTGTTGCTGAGACACTGCAAGCACTCCCCACAGATGCCAGTGATATTTGTTTGCCATGTTCCTCCCTCCACACTGCAAGACTGAACAAGTAAGCCTAAAAAAAGTGACCACTACCACTTCCTTGTGTCGGGGCAGAAATGAGACACTGAAGACACCAGCAAACAGAAGAATCTAAAATAAACAGAGGGAACCACTTTGGAAGTGACAGGTGCAATAAATTAAAACCCTGAAGTTAGCACCAACTACATAGGAAGGGGCCTATAGATCTTGAGAAGTATAAGCCAGATCAAGGAACTATCTNCCTTTTCCTATTTGGAACCAGTCTGTCGTTCCATGTCCAGTTCTAACTGTTGCTTCCTGACCTGCATATGCGTCTGGGTAATTATGAGCTGTTTTTGCTCACCCATCTATAAACTGTTGGAATCAAATGGTCTTAACCAAGCATCCTGTCTCTGCTAACACTGAAAGAGAAGAGGTGATTTGTGGGCCTTCCTGGGGCTCACCAAAATCGAATTTTTTGTATTCCTGGGACCTCATGTCTTTCTACTAGACTTTATTTCTAGCTACCAGCTTGCTCCTTGGAAGAAAAGCTATGACCAACCTAGACAGCATATTAAAAAGCAGTGACATTACTTTGCCCACAAAAGTCCTTCTAGTCAAAGCTATGGTTTTTCCAGTAGTCAGGTATGGATGTGAGAGTTGGACCATAAAGAAAGCTGAGCATAGAAGAATTGGTGCTTTGAACTGTGGTGTTGGAGAAGACTCTTGAGAGTCCCTTGGACTGCAAGGCAATCCAACCAGTCAGTCCTAAAGGAAATCAGTCCTCAATGTTATTGGAAGGACTGATGCTGAAGCTGAAACTTCAATACTTTGGCTACCTGATGCAAAGAACGGACTCATCGGAAAAGACCCCGATGCTGGGAAAGATTGAAGGTGGGAGAAGGGAATCACAAAGGATGAGATGGTTGGATGGCATCACCGACGTGATGGACATGAGTTTGAGTAGGCTCCCGTAGTTGGTGATAGACAGGGAAGCCTGGTGTGCTGCAGTCCATTGGGTTGCAAACAGTCAGACACGACTGAACAACTGAACTGAACTAAACTGAGCAGGCAGGCGAGGGGCATGTGACTTGTTCTCCTTGATAACACGTGAGTAGAAATACAGTGTCTCATGGTTAGAAGCAGATTCTGTGGGTCTCTCACTCACGATAAATGATGAAACCAGAGGATCTAAGCAGGTTGGATTAGTGGTCACTGAGTGAAGAGTAGCTGATTTGAAGAGTCAGCCACACTCAGGGTGGACTGCAAGTGAAAACCTTTTACTGTGTAAAGCAGTGAGATGATGGGGCTGTTTGTTACAGATGCATAACACAGGCAATCCTCAATAATACATTATGAAGCTCAAAGTCACTCTATTTTTCATACTTTAAATTCAGAACACCTGATGCGAAGAGCCAACTCAATGGAAAAGACTCTGATGCTGGGAAAGACTGAGGGCAGGAGGAGAAGGGGGCAGCAGAGGATGAGATGGTTGGATGGCATCACTGATTCAATGGAAGAAACCCTAGGAGATAGTGAAGGACAGGGAAGCCTGGCATGTTGCAGTCTGTGGGGTTGCAAAGAGTTGGACACAACTGAGCAACTGAAGAACAACAACAAAATATTGTTATATAAGACAGAGGAGCTCAGACTAAAATCCTGTTTCCACATTTCCTTCTATTACACTGTTCTATGATATTCTATACCCACAAACCTGATTTGCAGGACCACTGTAAAGAACATCAGTTCAGTTCATTTCAGTCGCTCAGTCGTGTCCAACTCCTTGCGACCTCATGAATCGCAACACGCCAGGCCTCCCTGTCCATCACCAACTTCTGGAGTTCACTCAGATTCACATCCATCAAGTCAGTGATGCCATCCAGCCATCTTAGGCAAGGTCAATAAGCTGCCTAGCATGAGACCTGTCCCATGGCACACAATTTAAAAAACGGGAACTAAGGTTTTGGTTCCCTGTTTTCAAAACCTATTTTATATTGCGCTATGTTCCTGCCTGTGCCAAACATGCTAATTAATGATCTTTAATTTTGAACCACTATTAAACTAGGAATTGATCATGTATCTCAATTTGGGAGCAATTATATTTTTATAGCTTAGATTGCTGGCATGGAATCTATACTTCACTCCATTTTTTAATATATCTATTTAACACAAGAGAAATGCCTATCCATTTTTCAAACAATGACAGAAAATTCATTCACATTTTATGCAGAAACTTTGAGAGTTTATAAAAGCAGAAGCCAAATTCCTGGGAATTCTTTTATCATCATCACTTCTTGGTCTTAATTCCTTTTTAAAAAATTTTTATTTATTTTAATTGGCAGCTAATTACTTTACAATATTGTAGTGGTTTTGCCATACATTGACATGAATCAGCCAGGTCTTAATTCCTATAACCATGTATCTCCTCCGATCTTCCTTATCCTTACTGGAGACCTTTTTTTGGTCCCTCTTGTCTTTTGAAAGATGCATTATCACATCATTGTAAATTCCTTTTGGCACATCTAAGATGACATCTGGCTCTGGCATAATTCAAAGACATCAGAAAGCATTCAAACTATTAATAGAAATATACTGCCTTCAGGTTAGAAGGAGCTTTGGAGGTCATCCAATGCAGAGTCCTGAATTCTCATCTAAACAAATGCCTCAAAAATGTTGATTCTTAACACTCCCTACTCATAGTTTTGGCTCCCACTTGATTCTGCAATCACCCCTACACATTCCTCTGAAAATTTTTTTCCTACTATTACACATATTGATACTATTTGATACTATTACCCATTATATTAGCTATCTGTTCCTTTATTTAGAGCTTCATATCCATAGAGATGATAAATAGAAGTGTTTAACTTCTTAACTGAAACGCTGAACTGGGGAGAGACCCTAGCCCTGACAGAATCAAGATAGAGATAGCCTAATGGCCACAGAGGTCCCCCTTCAGATTTTCATTAATAATGAGTAAATAATACTTTCTAGGTACACCCATTTTCTACTAATAATAATCACTAAATCCTACTTCTAAAATTGACAGTAGCAGTGTTTTAAAATGAAAGCCAATGCTAAGGCATCTTGAAAACTTTTATTACAGTTTGTTTTAAGGCTGAAAAAATCCTGCAGAATTTAATTATAGTTAATTTGTTACTCAGAAATTCAACAGAAACAAGTAGGCTGAAGTGGAAACATTTATTGCAGCCTTATTCATAACAGCCCTAAACCAGAAACAAATCAAACATCATGTCAACAGGAGAATGGATAAACACACTGTGGTTTATTCAAATAATGGAATACTACTCAGTCAAAAAGAGGACAGAACTAATGACGTGTGCAATGACGTGGATAAATCTCAAAAGCGTTAACACTGAGTGATGTAAGCCTGATCCCGTCTGTATGACGTTTAAGAAGAGACAAGACAATTTCTGGTGATATAAGTAAAAAAATTTTGCCTTGGCACGAGAAAGACTACCCAGAAGGAAGCACAAGGCAATGTTCTTGGATAATAGGAAAACTCCGTATCTTGATTTTGGATAGACTTACGTGAGTATGAACCCTTCTTAAAACTCACTAAATGGAACATTAAAGATCCATGTGTTATATGTGAATTACACCTTCACAAAAGCAGTAGCAACAAATACAGTGGTACACACAAATTTGGAAAAGCCTGAGATGAAAATTAGTGACAGTATCACTGACATATCACAAATTGCATGGAATGTCTATCCCAATATATAGTTTGGGTGGTGCAACACTTAGGTTATAAAGATCTTATACATTATCTTAGAAAAGAAGTTTTGTACAGGTGGGAGAAGTACTGGTAAGCCTCCATTATCTCTTGGTTACTACTAGAAACACTGCTAAGAACAGACTGTGGACCTACCACTTAACTTGCAGCTGGAGCTGCAAGGGCATGAAAATTCAATTCAAATACAGAAACCACATGTGCAGAGAATCAGGAAGACCAAGCGTGGGGAGGTAGGAGAGGAATGAGGCGTCTCTACTACAGCTACTTGCACCCCCTTTCTCAGTACGCAGGAGAACCGGTTAAGCCTCAGGTTTCTTCTATGAAGACTTGGATGGGTATCTCAATTAATTTCTTACTGACTTCAGCTCAATTACTACATTGGTATGATCCAATATTTTTAGTATGCTGATTATATTAATGGCCTCCAAATACAAAACATAGAAACAATAAACAAACAGAAACACGCTTTTCAGATCGAAATAAATAGAACCTTATTCTAAAAATTGAGGCTGTATTTCCTTTTATGAAAATAAAAACAACAATGATAAAAAGATAACTCTGGTGGAATTTTCAAAGATTAAAGGAAGATCCAAGAATGAGCCAGGAGAAAATGTCCGGGTTATCAACAAAGAGAAACAAGTCAAGAGGGTCCCAGAGTGAACCTCAAAAACAATAAATGCCAGCAGGCGATGGAGCAAAACCGAAAGCTCCCAGCAGAAAAAGACTGACTGAAGCTGACGTGTGAGGGCCACAGAACACTGTTCACAGATGGTCCAGGGAAGGAAACAAATTTAAAGATGTCAAACTTGGTGTATAGTTACACGTGACAAATGCTATATGTTGGCTCACTCGATGCTGATTTCAATCCCCTTTGTCTTCTAATTTACAGAGGCTTTAAAAAACAAAACACACCGATAAACAAAAAAAACCCCTAAAACCCTCCTATAGTTTCATGAACTCTCTTGCTGTAAAGATGGGCCTGTAGCCTAGACACTGCCTCTTGCTGACCTTGCATCTTCATGCAAATGAGTGTGTACTGGCTGGTGCTGCAGAAGCCATTACGTTTGATGAAGCAAGAAGAGAAGAATTCTGAGTTTCTGACAGTATCACGAGCAGCTGAAACACCCCTGGGCTACCCATTCCTTGACTTCTTACTGAGTGAATAAAATAATGCCTTCTGCGTGGTAAGGATTTCTGTTACAGTTGAATACCATCCAAACTGATATACTACAACATTAAAGTTGCCTACATCTGATATAAGAAAAGATATAGATCTACTGGGGAGAAATACAATCCAGAAAACCCCAAAACCTTGCTATATACAATAAATTATATATTCTAAGGTAGTAATAAGCCAAGTATCATATATTACTTAGAGGGGGGTGACTTACAGGAATCATTTCCACTGGGTAAAAATATCCGAGCTGTATATAACATACTTAAGTTCATCAAAGTGATACACATAAATTATAAAATTATAACAAAAATATATTTAAAAATTCAATATACACTAAATAATTTTTTAAAATCTGATCTCAAACTGGAGAAAGAACTTCCCAAATATAAAATCTTTGAAAAAAAACTCACCAAAAATTTTATTTGACTCTTTAAACAAATATGACTATTTTGTATACATACATAAACCTAAGTCTAAAAGTCAAACAATACACCAGAAAAATATTTGCCTTGAAAGTTACAAGCAAATGCTACTTTTTCTTAATATATAAGGAAAAATGAACAGAGGCCATTTCTAGGACAATTCATAGAAGATGAAATGCAAATGACCAATAAGCACAAAGCATGTTCAATTTCACTAATAAAAAAGACATCTGAAATAAAACAAAGTAATGAGTTGCTTTGGGTTTTAGGTTATCAAAGAATGTGCCATAAAAAATAATTAGAAGTAGGAACCAAAATTTATGTGCGTCTGATTGCCACCTCAGTTGAGTTACTTTTATTGGACTCATACAAGCAGTGATTTTAACATAAATCTGAATTGCAAAGTATTGGTTTTAATGTCTTAAAATTATTCTAGGTGCATACTTCAAACGAAAACTACTTTGCATGCAGAAGACTGCCTGCCATGCACTTGGCCACACATTAGGTGATGGCAATAAAGTCTACAGAAATTATCCTGGTCTTAAAATTTTCGAAACTAGGAGAGATGGCATGACCAAGTGAGTATTGTGAAGGACTTTTGCTCAGGCCTGAATAGCTACATGTCAAGAGCTCAGAGCAAAGACCAAGAGGAACTGCATAAGGAAAAACTTGGACTAACTTTAACTGAATAGGAAATGCAGAAAAATCCTGATATTTCAAAAATATATCTCAAAGGTATATTTTCAGTTCCAAAAGGGATGAAGCAGTAATGATTACAGACTGCCAACAGTAATGATCCCTGCTGCCAGGGATCGCTGATGATGATAGCACAGAGTAATATATAACAATATTTAAATTAAAGCAGAAGGCTTATAGGAATGCATTATGTGTCATATACATATTTCTTTTAATCTGTTTTCAATTTGTTAAAAAGGAAAATTTGTACACTTCTCTTTTCTTGGTAAAAATGTTATTAAATTGATAATGTGTCTTAAAAACAAAAGCTTCCAAGATCAAGGAAATAAGATACACACCTAGAGATAGGTTCCTAGGAGGACAAACAGCAAAATGTTAATTATAGTTATTTTGGGGTTATAGGATAATGATTACACTATGTTTTCTTTTTCCTAGTTATTTTCTTTCCCAACTTATCATGATGAAATTTTTCTTCATAAAATCAGCATAAAGAAAAATATTTTTAAGTGACTGAAAGCATCTATAAACCACTTAATTCTTATTCTGGGTAAAGCAAATATTCCTAACTAACCTGTAGTGTTGTTATTATTATCATTATTTCTTGCCATTTTTATATTTCAAGGCTGTCTTTATTTCTGGCTTCTGTTTGCTGGTTTATAAATGGTTAAGTTCCCAACTCAGATAAATTGCTTTACATAATCTTTATAAATATTCCTTTCCTGTAGTTTTCTTCTGTTGGCACTGATCTCCAACGTGCTCCAAAATATTATTTCTGTGTCACCCAAACTTGTGTTTACTCTCTTTATCACAACTCAACATGTCAGTTTCTCCTACCAGATTCTCCTCATTAATGTCATGCCTTGTTTAATGTACTTCTTTTTCATTTATATCAATGGATATAAATAAGATGTGTAGATAAAGATAAAGGTACAGATACAGATATGGATAGAGAGTCACCATGTACCACCGAACCAAACAGACTGCCAGAGATTTCTCTAGAAAAGATGGGTTTATTCAAGCGCAGCAGAGAATCGCGATTTGGGGTCTACAATTTGGGGTAAGTGGGCTACATGCATACACAAAGGAAGCAGAATGCTTTTATAGGGAGAGAAAGGAAGTTGGGAGAGCTAAGTAAACAAAGGATCCATGGCTTTTCACTCGCTGAGTCCTTTCTAGGAAAGAAGTGTCTTACTTCTCCTTGTTGGGCTCACCAGTGCTGCTGGGCATGAGAGCTGCCCCTTCTGGTCCCCTGCTGCTGCTAAGTCCTTCAGTCATGTCTGACTTTGTGCAACCCCATAGACGGTAGCCCACCAGGCTCTGCCATCCCTGGGATTCTCCAGGCAAGAACACTGGAGTGGGTTGCCATTTCCTTCTCTGATGCATGAAAGTGAAAAGTGAAAGTGAAATTGCTCAGTTGTGTCTGATCCTTAGCGACCCCATGGACTGCAGCCTACCAGGCTCCTCTGTCCATAGGCGTTTCCAGGCAAGAGTACTGGAATGGGTTGCCATTTCTGGTCTCCTAAGTATATCTAATTTAGGATTCTCTTCATCAATTTNTGCTCAGTTGTGTCTGATCCTTAGCGACCCCATGGACTGCAGCCTACCAGGCTCCTCTGTCCATAGGCGTTTCCAGGCAAGAGTACTGGAATGGGTTGCCATTTCTGGTCTCCTAAGTATATCTAATTTAGGATTCTCTTCATCAATTTCTTACAAGTAATACAGTCCCAGTGCAATGTAGATACGGGCTGCTGCAGTCCATAGGGTCACAAAGAGTTGGACACAACTGAGCAACTGAACTGAATACAGTCCTCATGCAATGTAGGTACTTCTCAACATCTAACTAGTGGGGCTGAGTTTAACTTAACTTCTCTGGGGTGAGGCCTGGGCATCAGTATCTTTTAGATTCTACTGTTCCAGAGTTGAGAACAATTGAACTGATTCATCTCTATCAAAGTAGCCTCCTTATTCTACAACAATACTTGTCATGCTTTCATGTACAAAGAAATCACCAGAGATGCTGTTAAGATGCAGATTCTGATTCAGCCAAGTCAGACCTGAGAGTCCACATTTCTAACAATTTTCCAAGTGATGTGATGGTACTGGTTTACAGACCACATTCTGCAAGGAGGTAGACCACACTATAGAAATGCAAAGAAATCACATGAGACATAGTGAAAGTGGCATTTAAAAGATTGCGACAAGATGGAAATTATTCCACCATACAGACACTATTTATTCACGTCAAGTATCATTGGATGATAGCTCACTAGTCACTCGCTGAGTCATTCAGAAATACTGATTAAGAGCCTACTGTGTGCCAGACACTGTGCTAAAATACATCTAAGACAATTATTAGGAAGATCATCTAAGTGTTTACCACTTGGACACTGTGCTCTAAGAGTAAAATCAGGAATGATAACAGGCATAGATTTACCTGCTATTATATGAAATGCGAGGCTGGATCAATCAAGGGTTGGAATCAAAATTGCAGGGAGGAATATCAATAACCTCAGATATGCAGGTGATACCACCCTAATGGCAGAAAGTGAAGAGGAACTAAAGAGCCTCTGATGAAAGTGGAAGAGGAGAGTAAAAAAAGCTGGCTTAAAAATCAACATTCAGAAAATGAAGATCATGGTATCTGGTCCCACCATTTCATGGCAAATAGATGGGTAAAAAGTGTAAGCAGTGACAGACTTTATTTTCTTGGGCTCCAAAATCACTGCTGATGGTGACTGCAGCCATGAGATTAAAAGACACTTGCTCTTTGGAAGGAAAGTTATGACAAACATAGACAGAGTATTAAAAAGCAGAGACATCACTTTGCTGACAAAGGTCTGTATAGTCAAAGCTATGATTTTTCCAGTAGTCATGAACGGATGTGAGAATTGGACCATAAAGAAGGCTGAGCACAGAAGAATGAATCCTTTCAAACTGTGGTGTTGGAGAAGACTCTTTGACAGTCCCTTGGACAGCAAGGAGATGAAACCAGTCAATCCTAAAGGAAATCAAGCCTGAATATTCACTGGAAGGACTGATGCTGAAGCTGAACTTCCAAAACTTTGGCCACCTGATGCCAAGAGCCTAGTATTGGAAAAGACCTTGATGCTAGGAAAGATTGAGGGCAGGAGGAGAAGGGGGCAACAGAGAATGAAATGATTGGATGGCATCATTGATACTCTGGGAGCTAGGGAAGGACAGGGAAGCTTGGCGTGCTGCAGTCCATAGGGTTGCGAAGAGTCGGACACAGCTTAGTGACTGAACAACAACATGGACTGACCTGTATGCCGTCCCAGCCTCAGTTTATATGTTGAAGCCCTCACCCCAATGAGATGGACCCTCTGGGAGGCGATTAGGGTCAGATAAGGTCATGAGGGTGGGGCTGTCATGAAATGAGTGTCCTTAGAAGAAGCAACAGAACGCCAGGCCTGGCAAGATGTCTGCCTGAAAGCCAGGAAGAGAACGCTCATCAGAACCTGTTCACACTGGCACCCTAATCTCAGACTTCCAGCCCCGGAAACAGAGAGAGAACATATGTACGTTGTTCAAGTCAACTAGTCTATGGTATTTTATTACAATAGCTGAACAAATCAAAACAACGGTGAAGGGATATGGGCGCTGACAGTGGCAATGTTTGCTGAAGGTGCCTACAGGGAACAGTTTACTACTTTCTCTTAGTTTGTTTTTATCAAAAGCTACTACAAGTTAATCTTATCATTCCAGGGGTTTGAGCTTTTCTGAAAACCAGCTGTGTAAAATCCAGTGATAATCAGATGAGCATATATAGTAGGAGTGGGCTACTGGTAGGAACAGAGATAATCAACTGCAGAGAATTTTAAAACAATATTGAAACTGATAGAGGTTTGTCTTTTAATTATCAGGTGGCAACAGTGGTAAAGAATCTGACTGCCAATGCAGGAGACGTTAAGAGATGCAGGTTTGAGCCGTGGGTTGCGAAGATCCCTGGAGAAGGGAATGGCAACCCACTCCAGCATTCTTGCCTGGAGAATTCAATGGACAAAGGAGCCTGGCAGGTTACAGTCCATAGGGTCACAAAGAGTTGGACACAACTGAAGTGAGTTAGCTCACACACGCCATGGCAGTTCTAAACAGTGTCAGTTATATTTTTCCCTCATGGGCCAACTGCTCTACCCCACCTCCTTACCTTGTTTCTCGCGTATGCTGATAAAACCAGTTTTTAAGAGAACAAATCACTTTACAAGTCACTTTTGCCCCCTCCAAGGTTTTGGATCTGCAAGGGGTCTGATGATTGAAGAATGGCTGCACCTTAACACTTTTCATCATTCATTCACACAAGTGGTGCCAGACACAGCAACACTGAAGCAAACAACTATGGTTACAGTCAGGTGATCATTCAGAGCCTGAGTGGAGAGTTGTAGGTGACCAAGTAAGAGAAGATTTTCCACATTGCCTATGATGGTCACGAGCCCATGGGCAGGTGAAGCCTCTTCATACTCTGCTGTGTGTGTATGGATGCGTNAAAAAAAAATATTGCTCTACATTTTTTAGATGTGCCTACTTTTTTTGTTCAGAAAAATTGCAGCTAGGAAAACAGAGGTCAGAAAGTTAGACTGCTATCAGGTTGCCAAACATTGCTCTATAATCTCAGGATAAACTGTATTCATGCACAGAGGCCCAGCCTACTACATCTATGGCAGTGGCCAGTCCAGGAAGCAAATAGGAAACACTTTATGTATCAGTCTCATTGACCTCCATCTGAATAAACAGAGAATCTAAGCAAAAGCTAAACCCTTTCTACACAAACACATCTTCAACAGAGTATTCCAGACCCTCATTTAAACCGTATTGCTGCTGCACCTAAACTCTATCCACAGAGCACTTGTGGCTTCTGTCCCAAGGGCATGAGAAGGTCTTTCTTCAGAGCTAAAGGATCAAAAGACCATAATAAACCAAAAGGGGTAGGATGAACCAGAGCCAGTAATCTAGACAATCAGCTCACCCAAAGAAGCAGAGTCTGAGGCAGTCCTGAGAAATGAGACCATAATTTCAAGTGATACAACAGCCGAGGAAATAAAAAGATGATGGCAAGTCTAGTGAGTAATCTGAAGCCAGTCTAGGTGACTAAAAACCACAAGATCTTATCCAATACATGGTTTTGATCTGCTCTCAAGGGCAGGATGCCCAGGAGAGGGACTTCTCTGGTGGTTCAGTGGTTAAGAATCCACCTTGCAATGCAGAAGACACGAGTTTGATCCGCTTGGGGAACTCTGATCCCACATGCCACAGAGCAACTAAGCTCACACATGGCAACTACTGAGCCCCCAGCCACGAGTCCCTGTGCTGCAACAGAAGGTCTCGTGTACTGCAACTAAGACCCAACATGGCCAAAAAAATAAATAATCAAAAAACAAATAAAGAGAGCCAGGTGATCCAATTGCATTTGGAGGACTATGGTTGATGCAGAGACTATCTGATTTATCTCACTATTAATTTAGACACAGTTGTTGTTTAGTTGCTAAGTCGTGTCCAACTCTTTTGCAGTTCCATGGACTGCAGCCTGCCAGGCTCCTCTGTCCCAGGATTTCCCAGGGAAGAATACTGGAGTGGGTTGACATTTCCTTCTCCAGGGGACCTTCCTGACCCAGAGATCGAACCCTCATCTCCTGCTTGGCAGGTGGATTCTTACCACCGAGCCACTTGGAAAGTCCAGTAATTGGTCTAATTCTGAAATATTAAGAATGCATCTACTCCTACATTTATCCATAAGCTTTTATGTGACACTGGTAGCTGTCTATCCAAATCCCTTCCACCATCTAACCTGACAAAATGGCAAAATAAAAATACTCATTTTCTTGTACTTGCCTGCAATTCTAGATGGCTGCTTGACATAGTTACAGTGACTGATATTCAAACTGAGGATTTCTGTTATTGGAAAGAAATGATTCCCAACTCCATACAAGCCACACAACACTGTTTCCTCTTCATACTGCCTGGAATGCTGAAGTGAGAGTCACTTAGAGACCATACATCCAAAAGCATGATAGTAAAACCTATACACCAAAGACGTGCAGACGGAAAAGAACCAGGACTCTGCTGGCATCACAAGGGACCATCCCTGGACTTCTTGGTACCAGAGACAAATAAATCTTTATGTGTTTAGTCCAGTTTTGAAGGGCTCTCTGTTGCTTGTAGCAGAACACATTTCTCACTGGTTGTAATTATATACCACTGTTTCAGTAACGGATATGATCTTTGAAGTTGCAGAAAGTTCCATACTCAGCATATACCATTCTACCTGTGCCCTGTGAATGACTAAGAAAACACAGCCAAAGCACATGAGTGCAAATATGATCCTAGAGATACATAGATCCTTAGTACAAGAAAAAAATCTGGAAGTTATAGTTTAAAAATGTCCCTAAAATCTCATCTGACTGAGGCTGCCAACAGTGCTTTCAAGAAACAAACTGTCCACCAGTGAAACTGTCTTTGTCTAATATCAAGTGTTTATTAGATCCTGTGAGAGTAGAATATGTTTCTTAATCATAATACCAAAAGGGAAAAGAAGATATAAAAAATAGCATTAAATCAATAGCAAAATTCAGACAACTAAAGCAATCTGCTCTTGCCTGGCTGAATTCTTCCAGGACTCTGGACCATCTTCCCTCATTCTATTTCATTTCCAGCATCTCTGCCAGCTCTTATCCCCCTTTGTTAGCTATCTTTGCTCCTTGGATTCCTTTCTGCATTGACATTTCTGTCTCCTGCTTTTGATCCCTCATTGCTACTGAGGCCTCAATTTTGGAATCTTTCTTCTCTTCATATTCAGTTTCTAGTTCTTAGAGTCTAATAGTTTCTCTACCCTCGTTCTTAGAGGCCACCTCAGATTCTGGGTGATTTCTTGGTCCCAGAGGCCAAAATGAGGGCTCTACCTCAGGTGCTGCCTCCTTGCAAGCCCTCCAGCCTGAGACTTCCAATTCTGCTTACACACAAACCCATCAAGGGAATTGAAATCCACTGCAAGCCCCTAACCCAGCTTCTCTTTACCTATTCAACCACTGGCCACACAGCAGGCTCTGAATTTACTTTTTGCTAAATAAGGAAAACAAATGCATTACAAAATTTAGGGAGAAGTTACAGTGTAATTACAACTATGGGAAGTAAAAAAAAAAAGGGGGGGNTGAACTGAACTGAAGGGCTTCCCTGGTGGCTTAAACGGTAAAGTGTCTGCCTGCAATGCAGGTTTTGAACCTGGGTTCAATCCCTGGGTTGGGAAGATCCCTTGGAGAAGGAATTGGCAACTCATTCTAGTACTCTTACCTGGAGAATTCCATGGACAGAGAAGCCTGGCAGGCTACAGTTTGTGGGATCGCAAAGAGTTGGATACTACTGAGCGACTAACTTTCACTTCTCATAACTCAATAAAGCTGTCATATATGTAATTAAGCACACACACCCCAGAAAAAATACTTTTACATTTGTCCTTCTCCTTAACAGCATGAGGACTAGAGAGCTCCCATTTGTCTTTCCATATGCTCCTGTCCTGAGATTAAAACTCCAAGTGGATCAGAAGATGTATTTGTCAGAATTCTTATATGCAAAATACTGAAACCAACTCCAGTTAACTTCATAAGAGACAGAATTATTGAAAGGATATTAGTGCCTCATAGGATTCATAAGAGAGCTGGAGAACAGGCTCAGAAACAGCCAAATCAAGATAAGCCAAGACCTCTGAGAACTAGCCACATGACAAAAGGGTGAATTTTATGGAGTGTGAATTATATTTCAATAAAGTTTGTTGTATTTTTTTGTAAAGAGTGTTTTTCAGAATGTGTCTGAAACACAGACAAGGAGAAAGCTATAAAAGAGGTCTAGAGAGAGAGTCCTTGTGGAATTGTATAAAGCCTTGCTGCTCAAAATGTGGTCTGTGGATTAGCAACATGGGAAACATCCAGCAACTTGTTGGAGCTGCAGAATCTTTTTCCTCTTCCCTTCAGACCCCCTGAATGAGAATCTCTGTTTTAACAAGATCCTCAGATGATGTGACCGCATGTTAAAGTTTGGAAAGCACTGATATAAACCGTTCAAAGTAGACTGTTCTCATACCCTTTGGACATCCAGCATCTTCTCAACACTCTTCCTTGTGTGGTGAATTTCCCACATTAAGTACTGTTTCCAAGAGGTAGGATCTAGAAACTGGCCTTCCCAGACTCCCTAGCAACTTGGGCATCCATCACCTGGGCTCCTTTGATCAGGCAGGGCCTTTGGTTCAGAGGCATAATAGCAGTGTGGAATTCATGTCTGACAAGATAGCACTGGAGGGATATGTATATCGATATACGGAGTTATACTGGGGACTAACATGGGGGAAGTCCTTGTGTCCAGTGCTCAGCTGCAGTATCTGCATTGAGTGGCAGTGGGGTGCTCCCTGAGAAGTCCTTCACTGAGGTTTAGAAACTCCTGGCTATATAGACCCCAAGTCTGACTCTGGCCCATCTTAAGATTCTGTGAACTGCTTAATATATTTTAATCCTATGGTCAACAGAATAGTCATTAGCCATATGTGGCTATTTAAATTAATTAAAGTGAAAGAAAATTTAAAATTCAGTTATTCAGTTGCAGAAGCTGCATCTCATGTGCTTAAGAATCACATAAAACTAGTGGATACCTTATTGGACAACTTAGATACAGAACACTTCTATCATTACAAAAATTTTATTGTACAGAGCAGCTTTAATTAATCCCTTTTACCTCTTAAAGTGGCTAGAATGAGCTCTATTATTTGAACTAAGAGCTCTACCTAAGTTACTCTGATAAGAATTTAAGCCTTTAAGAGCAATGGGGAATTATCAAAGAGTTTCTGGTGTGTGTGTTTGTGTGTGTTTGTGTGTACGATGATCCAGTTTGTGTGTGTGTGTGTGTGTGTGTGTGTGTGTGTGTGATGATCCAATTTTCATTCCAAAAAGATTACCCTGGTTGCCACTTGGAGAAGAGACTGAAGAGTGAATCATAAGTTCTAGCTCCAGTACACGTCTTTGACTAAAAGGTTTCTAATTTAAACATTCAGACACCAAATACATTTTGAATATTTGCCAAGCATCACCTGGCTTCAGAGATACAAAGGTAAGAAAGCCATTGTTCCTGACCTCAGCGAAGGCCTAGGCTGGTTGAGAATACAAATGAAAAACATATTTGTACTAATCACTGTGGGAAAACAGAGTCTAAGATAGAAGGATGTTAACTACTGTCATGTGGCTTCCAAGTGTGAGCAGTCCTTGGTAAGAGGGAGATCATCAAGGCTGATGGTTTCACCTTTGCAAGTCCAGGATCTGGTTTGGATTTATTGGGCACACACACTAATTAAATTCAAACGACATGGATGAATTAGTAAGGGTGTGCTGTGCACAGTGGTGTCCAACTCTTTGCAACCTCACGGACTGTACACTGCCAGGTTCCTGTGTCGATGGAATTTTCCAGGCAAGAATACTGGAGTGGGTTACCATTTCCTTCTCCAGGGGATCTTCCCAAGCCAGGAAATTGCATCTCCTGCATTGGCAGGTAGACTGTTTACCACTGCACCACCTGGGCAGCCCTATCAGAAAAGGTGACCATTTGCTAATTTACAACTGTCATTTAAGTTGAAAGGTGTATTCAATTTTACATCAGCCACTATTTGTGCCTACTGTTAAAGGAACCCTCATTCTGGTATCAAGATATGTAAGATATGGGTGGCCAAATTTGAAATCAAGAGGGTATTTTTTTGGTGAGCGGGAAATTAGAGAAAACTTCATAAGTGAGTTGAAAGGCTATGGAGCAGTTCAATGAAACACTCATAAATCTATGACAGTCATCCTTTCTATGAATCAGATGCTACAAGATTCATGTCACCAGGTCAGGCAGCAGCTGGAGGACTCTGGGAAACCGCCCATCCTCATATATTCTCTATGAATAAGCACTGGCAAAAATCTTGCCTATTATTTGCTCCTTTGTTTTCTAACTTTCTTGGTTTCCACTTCCTTCTGTTTGTATAGTCTAAGAATGGTCATAAATGTAAGTAAAAGAGTACCTTGTAGTTCCCTTTCATATGGTGGTAGTTATCACCACCATAGCCACGCTGAGAAGCTTCAGACACATCTAGAGACTATACCCTCAGCCAAGATACTTCTACAGGTGGGTGGCTACTGTTTTTTCTCACATATATCTTTGTGAAAGAGTAATCGACCCTGGAAATTGGAGATCAGGTTGGGAGGGTTATGTCTCAGCGAACCCCTGAAGGATATCAAAGGTCATCTTCTTTAAAACAAACAAAAAGCCTTTCTAACACACACCTCCCTTGACCACTGGCTCCTTTATGTACTCTGGCCACATTTCCGTCATATCTCTATAACTCTTTGCTGTGATTTGTAAACATGTCTTTCTCCATGGCGCTTCCTCCTAAACCATGAAGCTGGGACCCATACCAAGTCTTACCTGTCCTGAATTCCCGCTTAACACAATGTCTGGAACACAGCAGGAGCTTGATGTCTATTGACTAAATCAATGTGGGAAAGCGTCATAACTGGTGAAAAGTACATGGATCCCCTGTGGGAGTAAGGAGAGTAATCGCCTCTGTCCCCCATTCAAGGTGCATAAATTCTCTAATCTGCGTGTCGAAGGTCTGAAATTTTCGGGGACCAACACCAGTCCAGAGGACTGCTGAGGAGACTACCTTGCTCAGGGAACCAAGAAAAGTCAAGGCCTTGGAAACTGGGCTTCCCTATCCGAGCAGGAATCACGTGGAAAGCGGTGTCCGCGCGGCTGGAACCCACTGATAGAGGTGGAATCAACCTGGCCCCTTGGAAAACTGGGGCGGAGAGTGTGTGCTCTACCGTATCCAGGCAACAACAGTCCCGCCCATCGTTTCCGAAGCGCTATGCGGCTCACTTCCTTACCCAGCTGAACTCCTCTCGACCAATCGACGCACAGAACATCTCCAGGTTGGGCGGTGGTTGGAGAACTCCCGGGATCCGTCACTTGGAGACTCCGCCTCCTTATTTCTGCCCTGCTGTCTGCAAAGAAACTGAGCCGAGCGTTTGCGGGCTGCTGGCAGGCGGTTGTGGTAAGGGGAAGAGGCGCAGGGTTGCGCAGCGTTTCTATCCCTGGCTCCGGCCGCATTCCGAGATACCACAGAGGTGCCTGGGGGCCTGAGTCGTCCCGCCTAGCCAGTTCTTGAGGCTGGAGTGATTGAGGCCCGGGATCTGGACACGAGGGCTCTTTCTCCGCTCTGGACGGTACTTCCTAGTGGGGACCGGGGAACCGGGGCTCTGATACTAACAAAGTTTTGGTGTGGGTGGGTTCAAACGACTTCGGGATGGGAATGGAGCCTCATTGTGACCCTTGGCATCAGTTCATACTGCTTCCGTCACATCTGGCCTTTTACTTCCGGGCCCTGCGCTTCCCTAAGCAGCCTTCCTAATCTCAAAGGTCCCTCCTGAAAGAAGGTGTCAGTTCATCCTACTAGACTAGATAGTTATGAAAGCCCCCAGGGCTTTGTGGGTAGCTGTTCCCTCTCGGCTCTGCTCATGCGATTTTCAGTATAGTCACAAACAGGCTGAATTTACATGGCTTTTGGAGCGGCGGGGGTCTGGTTTCCAATCAAGGATTCCCTCTATACCAGTAATGTGTCTTAGGCAAGTTATGCTTCTGATCCTCAGTTTTTTCATCTGTAAAGTGATGAAAATGTCTATCTTTCTGTTTTGTTGTTTTTTTAAAATAAGAACATGAATCTTGTTCAAGCTCAGCTTCTCCATGTAATGAGCCCATGAGCCAGTACTCTGTCAGGTTTCACCAAGCAGTATTTTTATTATCCTGGTGTACTGTATATGGAACTGTGCAGGACTTTTTATCTGTGTCCTATTGAAAACAGAGTTTAATTGGTTGAGGACAGAGTGGTTGCATCTTGGAGATCTTTGGAAGAAAGTGCAGGATGGTTGTCCTCACTGGAAATGTCCTAGAAATACCTGTATGTGTGTGCTTGCACATGTATAAAACATCCATAATGTACATTTACCATTTTAACCATTTTTAGATGTAATGTTTAGTGGCATTAACATTATCACACAACCATCACCACCATCCAATTCTAGAACTTCCCAAACTAAAACTCTGTAGCCATTAAACAATAACTCCCATTACCATCCCCATCCCAACCACCATTTTATTTTCTGTCTCTGTAAATTTGACTGCAGAGACCTCATGAAAATGGAATCATTCAATCATTCAGTCTTTTGTGTTTGGCTTATAGAAATTCTGTTTTAAAAGACCAACTTCATTATGAAAACAACCCAAGTGCAAAGCCAGAAGAGAAACCCAATTACCCTTTTGTCATCTTTTTATCTATAACATAAGAATGTAATAGAAGACATTTTAAATTTTGTTAGGAAAAACTAATTAAAAGGCTGTAACCTTCCTTCCCAGGTCAGTTCTTATTCACTGGAGGTTCTGTTTTTCAGCTCAGATTCCAGATGAAAATGTTTGAAAGCATTGACCCTACAACCACAAGATCTGGCCCAGATCTTTGGGCTGAAATCTGTTCCTGCCTGCCACATCCTGACCAAGAGGACAGTGCCAGCAATGCCTTCTCAGACTCCTTTATGGATTGTTACCCTGCAGGCATAGGCCAGAGGGAGGCCCCACACTTTGCTGCACAGCCAGCTGTAAAGCCTTGGGCTCCCTTACAGGATTCAGAAGTGTATTTAGCATCTTTAGGTAAGTTAGATGGCTTTTTTGTTTGTTTGTTTAAATCTGAAGCTGGAGGTTTTAAGGAAGCATGTTGAAGTTCTGTTACATCAAATCTGGTTTTCTATTCTTAATTTTTCTTTTTGTCCTCACCACATGTATCTGTCAGATGTAATTCTACAGGGGGTTTCAGGTTGGTTGTTGGGAAGGAGCCCCGTTTTCCCAGTATATCCCTTAAAATAGTCTTTGTCATCTCTGGCCTTTGTTTCATCTAAATTTTGCTTTATTTGTTGGCATTCTACAGAACACTCTTACCTACTCTTCAGTTCAGTTCAGTTGCTCAGTTGTGTCCAGCTCTTTGCAACCCCATGAATTGCAGCACACCAGGCCTCCCTGTTCATCACCAACTCCCGGAGTTCACTCAAACTCACATCCATTGAGTTGGTGATGCCATCCAGCCATCTCATCCTCTGTCGTCCCCATCTCCTCCTGCCCCCAACCCCTCCCAGCATCAGAGTCTTTTTCAATGAGTCAACTCTTCGCATGAGGTGGCCAAAGTGGCTCATGTATTGAGGTTACCCCAAAAGTGCCAAACCTATACCTTCCTGAAAGAAAAAGGTCATGGCCCCAGAGCTCCATTTGGATTTCTGATGCTGCAGTTTGAGAAACTGTTATATTTAATAGAATGATTGTTGGGATGGGAGTATATTGACATAATGGTCTTCCCTGGCAGCTCAGTGGTAAAGAATCCGCCTACCAATGCAGGAGACTCAGGTTTGATCCTTGGATCAGGAACATCCCCTGGAGAAGGAAATGACAACCCACTCTAGTATTCTGGCCTGGGAAATCCCATGGACAGAGGAGCCTGGTGGGATACAGTCCATGGGGTTTCAAGAGTTGGATACAACTTCCCGATTAAAATTCATTCTTCCTCTTGTTAGCCATTTCACTTTTAAAATATTTCCTGAACACATCTTCACTTATCTTTATGGCCTTAAGTATTTAGAGAGACTCCTAATTCAGGAAAGAGATCCAGATCGTCCCTTGATAGGGAAAAGACAAATATCAGTCTTGGACAGGATTGCAAAACTTCAGAATTGTGTTATGCTGTTTTATTAAGCATCCATGAGACCCATCAACATGTCACAAAGCCAAACCTGGGAATAATTATTTGAAGAAGGAAAGACAATTCTGGAAGAAGCTTTTGAGGAAGGACAGAAAGAAGAGTCAGAATAGGGTTTACATATTGCTAAGAAATGTCTTGGAAAAACAAAAGGCGTTTGGTTAATGATGTGCAAGAAAAAATATGAGAAAAACACATGTGGAATGATGGCTTATGAGAAAGATGAGGGTGTAATGTGAAATTTGTTGGGAAGCCATCAGGAATATGATAGTCATCCATGCAGTAATGGCCAAGGAGGTTAACAGTTCTGTTGTGGCAGTCAGAATCTGTCTTCAGTGATGGTAAGGAGAAGAAAAAATAGTCTGAGGAAGCTGGAGAACCAGATCCTCTGTCTTGTTGGTACTCTGTGTCCTGGGAAAAGAAGAATCTTTCATGGAATCAGTCATGTCTTTGATTGGTGAAGACTGGTTCAGAAAGTTAAAATTCCACTCATCTAAAATCAATTAATGAGATGATTAAAATGTCCTTCCCTGAATAAAGTAAGAGGCATTTCTGTTGCTCATGGCAGAGTCTGGGTGACAATGGCAGGCAGGTTTGGAGGATGCAAGGGCGCCTGTTTCTGCCTGATCACACGTAACTAGGGACTCAGCACACAGAGAGGGGAAGACTTCTTTCAGCCCCAAAGACTACTTCCCACCTTGACAAAGTCAAACAATAGAAAGATTGTTTTTATGGCCAAATAAACTTATATCAGAGAATCCACTAAGAGGAACAATTTAAAACTTTTAACCAATTCAGGGATTTCCCTGGTGGTCCAGTGGTTAAGATTCCATGCTTCCAATGCAGGGGTCACGTGTTCCATTCCTGGGCTGGAAACAAAATCCCACATACCAAAACTAGCCAAATAAATAAAAATATTAAAAAAAAAACAACAACCAATTCAACGTGAGACGTACATATTCCTNTCAGGGATTTCCCTGGTGGTCCAGTGGTTAAGATTCCATGCTTCCAATGCAGGGGTCACGTGTTCCATTCCTGGGCTGGAAACAAAATCCCACATACCAAAACTAGCCAAATAAATAAAAATATTAAAAAAAAAACAACAACCAATTCAACGTGAGACGTACATATTCCTTTTCACATCATCCTGGAGAGAAAAAACTCCTCAAATATTTAACATATATCAACTGTAGGTTTTTTGTTTTTTGTTTTTCACATTGTGAGCTTTTGGTGGTAACTTGTAGCACCAAAAGGTGTTTGTTTTGATAAGTGGGTTCAAGTTTATGTGACTTGCTTAGAAATGAAAACCAGATTGAGAATCATAGTTTCCATTGGTCCTGGGCTTGATGTCCTCCTATCCCCTCCAAAAAGCCATCATTTACCCATTTATTATAGTTGGAGGCAAGACTAAATTAAGGCAGAAGACAAATGGTGATACCCTTTCTTGGATTCTTTATTCTTAAATATTTATTTATTTGACTGCACCAGGTCTAAGTGAGGCACCCAGGATCTTCGATCTTAGTTGCACCATGTAGGATCTAGTTCTCTGACTAAAGATTCGGCCTGGGCCACCTACATTGGGAGCTTGGATCCTTAGCTACTGGAACACCAGAGAAGTCCCTCTTTCTTGTGTTCTTACCTAAACTGCAAAGAGTAACTAAACATATATTGTCAGGATGTCATATGGACTGCTCTCACAGGGATTATAAGATGTTTGTTTTTATTAAGCCTCCAACATTCGGGCCACAAGTAGAACAACTTTCAGAAAAAACTTTTCTTTAATCAAGACTTTAATCACACATTGTGATCTTAAAGGTCTCTTATTAATGTGTTCTCATCAAGTTAATTTTAGTATCTAATGAACCACTGAATCTCTCTCCTTTTTCTCTGATTCTTTCTCATGAGGTTTGAAATCCACTTTATGACACCGTTACAAAAAAACACAAAACCCAACCATTTACTCCTCAGAAAAACTATTTTCAGGAGTTGAAAAAAGACGACAGTATACATACCACACGCCAGAGAAAACAAGCTTTCCTTAGAGAGATACCTACTGGGCTTCTGTGATTTCAAAGAAAACATGCCATCAGTTTATTTATGAGAATCTATAGTTTTCCCTTTTCTGGAGTTAAACATTTGTTTGATACAATGTAGAGTGAAGATGTTGTGAAGGAAAAAGAAAAATGTACGTTTGTCCTTAAAAAAATGAGAGCAATGTGCTTGTACTCATCAATAAGAATTTTTCAGTTGGCATTTTGCATTTTAGATTACTTTTGTTTCATAGTTTTACATTTTAGATTACTTTTGTTTCAAGTTCCTTGTTAAGCTCAACTTCCTCTCTCTTTAGAGAAGAAACTGAAAAGAATCAAAGGTTTAAATCAGGAAGTGACTTCCAAGGACATGCTTCGAACCCTGGCCCAAGCAAAGAAGGAATGCTGGGACCGGTTCCTCCAGGAGAAGTTAGCATCTGAGTTCTTTGTGGATGGACTTGATTCTGATGAGAGGTAATGGATTCCTAGTCCTGCTCCAGGTGATAGTCTGTTTCACCAAAAGCATTTCTCTTCCTCTAAAGAAATCAGGGAGAATGACATCGGAGTCCAGATATAAGTTGATATCAACAGCAGCTTTTCTGAGCTAAATATCATCCTTTTTAAGGTTGCTTTATTTGCTCTTAGTCCAGTGGCAGATTTTTGAGTAAGGATATTTTTGCCAAAAAGCAGATACCCCATCTACATCTTGATCACAGGTTGAACAGTTGAGAATAAACCACCGTCTTCATTTTTAAGTACACACTGCACTTGAGAAACTAGTCATCAATCAACAACTGGAACTGTCTTCTTACCTATGAATCTCCACTGCCTTACAGAGTTTCTGTCATACTGTAGACACTCAAATTTGTGTAGCACAAATTAATGAATTTCTTAAGCATCTCTGGTGTGAAGGGACTGTGCTTGATGTCATGGGCATGACGGGGGAGATGTAATGACATTCTAGACCCTTGTTTAGGTCCTCAGAACTAGTTTGGGGAGAGAAGAATATATATGAAGACATACCTAACAAAATGAGGCAGCATAAGAGCCAGATGAGCAGAAGTGACAATGTGCTTAAGAGTTGAAAGGCCATTGAGCTCCCTCTGGGCTCTAGTTTTGTACCAAAGGGAAACAGTATCTGCAGGTGGGCCAGATGCAGAAAGGAGGAGAGGGCATTCTGTTACAAAGAGCAGAATGATGCTTGACACTGGGCACAGGAGCTCTGCCACTTAGCTCCCTGCTCTGTGAAGCAGGAGTAGTAGCTTTTACTGCATAAGGTTGTTATGAGCCTTAAATGAGTTACTGTGTATAAAACACTTAGAACTTGTGCCTGGCACAGGGTCAGTACAAAGTGTTCAGTTCAGTCGCTCAATCATGTCCAACTCTTTGCGACCCCATGAATCACAGCACACCAGGCCTCCCAGTCCATCACCAACTCCTGGAGTTCACTCAGACTTACGTCCATCGAGTCAGTGATGCCATCCAGCCATCTCATCCTCTGTCGTCCCCTTCTCCTCCTGCCTCCAGTCCCTCCCAGCATCAGAGTCTTTTACAATGAGTCAACTCTTCGCATGAGGTGGTCAAAGTACTGGAGTTTCAGCTTCAGCATCATTCCCTCCAAAGAAATCCCAGGGCTGATCTCCTTCAGAATGGACTGGTTGGATCTCCTTGCAGTCCAAGGGACTCTCAAGACAAAGTGTTAGATATTCCTAATATTATTCTTCCTAACAGAGTTTTAAAATTCAGTAAGAAATTATTCAAAATGAAAATCAACGAGAGAAATAAAAACCTGAATTTTAACACAAGGTTTTAGGGGACTATGATTTAACCTAAGTTTACAACCTGTCATTAACATTGATTTTCAGAGTCCCATGGTATCAGATGAATACTGCTGCTGAAATCATGTAAATAGAACTTCATAGTTACATTTTATTTTTAACTTGCAAAGTATTTTCACTTACATTATCTCAAATACTCAAGGTGGCCCCAGATCCTTCAGAAATCAGGATGGCATCGAAGATCAGGCCAGCCACCTTCCAAAGGTTCAAAAAATAATATAAAATTTACTCTTTTCTTTTCCCAGTAAACTGACCCAAACACAAAAGATGAAGACACACCAATTCCTGAGCCACTAATAATTTGGTATTACATTCTCTCCCCGCTAATATTAATATTTCCTTCCTCTCCAGTTCTGAGAAACAAAGACAACTTTCTTTTGCATAGTTCTCAAATAGAAATTCTTTTTTTCTGAAATCCAATCAGCACCAAGACTCAAGTTCATGTTTCTGTGTATTTATCAATACCTAAAATAATGTGGTTTCCCTTCCTTGTAGAAATAACTGGAACCATTTTATGAAATGTGTGGTAGATGAAGATTAAATACCCACATTGCATTGCCCCCAGCCTACATCTGTGGGAATGCTTCTTTCTGTTCAGAACAAGCACAGGAAACAGATATGCATTTGGTTTTAAACCTAAAAGTGTACGTTTTAAGCACAGGCCATTTTGTAGTGGAATTGTGTGTTTCTTCACGTATGTGAAGACCAGATAGGTGAGCCCTCCTCATCGAATGGTTTTGGCAAGGGAGCAACGGGCTAGGAAATCTTACTGTCCACAACGTGACTCCCCCATTGTAGGTGTCTGAAATCTGCTGGTTACGGCCTTATTTGTTGGCACATGACTTTTTGCTGTTGAAGAGCATAGAATGAGCTTTCCACTATTTCTAGTCATTTGTATTTTACTGTGACTGTCTTAATACCTTTAGGGGAGGATCCTGGATGCTCAGGGAAGGTAGGCAGGGATACTTCCCCCTCTCCACTGTGCTGTGCTTGGTCGCTCAATCATGTCCGACTCTTTGCGACCCCATAAACTGTAGCCTGACAGGCTTCTCTGTCCATGGGATTGATTTTCCAGGCAAGAATACTGGAGTGGGTTTCCATGTCCTCCTCTAGGGCATCTTCGCAATCCAGGAATCAAACCCAGGTCTCCTGCATTGCAGGTGGATTTTTTACCATCTGAGCCACCAGAGAAGCCCAAGACTACTGGAGAGGATAGCCTAGATAGCCCCTTCTCCAGGGGATCTTCCCAACCCAAGAGTCAAACCGGTCTCCCACATTGCAGGTAGATTCTTTACCAGCTGAGCTACCAGGGAAGCCCTCCTCCTTCCCACAGGTCCAAACGAAAAAAAGCCCCCTGGCATAGTGGCCATTCCTTTGTGGGGGACATTGCTACTCAGATGTTTCCATCTTGGCATCTTGCTATAGAATGAACTAAATAAAGAAAAACACCCAAAAAACCACACTTAGTGCAACTAAGTACTGTAAGTATAATTGAGCTTCAGACTACTTCAGGTATCAGAGATACCAAGATGCTCAGGTTTCTGCCTTACTAATACAGAAGACATAAGAGATGTGGGTTAAATCCCTGGGTTGGGAAGATGCCCTGGAGAAGGGCATGGCAACCCACTCTAGTATTCTTGCCTGGAAAACCCCCATGGACAGAGGACCCTGGCGGGCTACAGTCCATGGGATCACAAAGAGTCAGACACAACTGAAGCAACTTAACATGCAATAATTTGGTATTTTATCTGAAATATTTCCTCTCCTTGAAAATTTCTCTTCTCTCCAGTTTGGAGGAAAAAAGACCAGACAGGCATAGGCTCTTCAGCTGTTCTCATCAAGTCTTCAGAAACTGCATTCGAAGGGGGCCTAGTGCTGCTTATTGCCCAAGTGCCCACTAGGGGGTAAATTATACCATGGAGCTGCTAGGATGCACAGCTGTCAGAGGAGCTGTTGTGCCCCGCATCCCGTGTTAGCAGTGAAAAACAACTGTAGGAAGAAACTGGTGGTGGGTGGGAAGGCAGTCTTGGAGTATCTGAGATAATCATTAAGTAATTAGTCAGTGAAGTCTGATGCAGTCACACTTTCCTCCTCTTCTTTCCTAGCACCTTGGAACATTTCAAGAGGTGGCTCCAGCCAGATAAGGTAGCCATCAGTACAGAGGAGGTCCAGTATCTGATTCCTCCAGAGTCACAGGTTGAGAAGCCAGCGCCCGGGGACGAGCCAACAGCAGCAGAACAATAAATTACACACATACACGCCCAGCAGCTTTTCTTGGGTCCGGAGGGAACAGCGGAGCACTCATTGGCAGTGACGGCGGCAGCAAGGAGGTGTCTAGAGAGGGAAAAAAACCCAGCCTTCCACTCCACGAAGCATGAAGCCATAGCCCCCTGAGGATTTTCCAGGGCCTGGCATGTGTGAATGTCTTGAGTAAAGTGACTGACCCAGTGTGCACTGGATCAAAGTACCACCTTACTCTGTGTCTCACAGCTTGTCTGAGCTCTGTTGCTGCAGGTGAGAAGTCTGCTAAGAACCTAGTAAAGGATAAAGCGTGAAGGTATTACTGATGCCCTTGTGTATAACGCATAAGTTAAATGAGCTGTACTTTTTCTTGCCTCTTCTGAATGTTCCCGCCCATGTTCCAAGTGTTCCATTGGTAAACTGTCAGGGGTGTGTAGGGTCAAAGAGAGTGAAGTCTGCCTCCTTGAATCCAAGCCCCAGCTGTGGCTTCTCTGCCAACTCCATAATAAATATAGGGACTTTAGGAAACTTGTTGCTTGTGGGGAAAATGAACGAAAGAAGTGTGAAAATGTTGGTGTCTCTGTGTATACATGTATATATATTTTTAATCTCATGCATGGTTTCTCCCCTGACTTCCTCTGATGCTTAAAAAGAGCCAGGTTCCAAATTAGACATGTAAATATGGTGTTGGTGTTTGAAACCGCTCCTGAATAATTCCACGCCTGCCCCTTGTGGCTGCTTTCCTGGCTGAGCCTGTGCTTCCTTCCTTGTTTATGGTGTTCTTGTTCAGTTTGTATCGCCCACATAAAACTCTTCTCATCAGACTAGCTGTGTATGTGGTGTTATTAACCCGATTCCTCCCAGAGAGGTGCTTCCAGGCAGTGAGGAGTTAAAGACAAACGCATGTCAGTGCAGGAGAGATGATGAACTCTGCCAGATTACTGTTTGTTTTTTTTTAAAGATTTGTTTATTTATTTTGTATGGCTGTGCTGGGTCTTCGTGGCCGTGAGCAGGCTTTCTCTGGTTGCAGAGAAGAGGACGACTCTCTAGTTTCAGTGCGTGGGCTTCTCTTTGCGGTGGCTTCTCTTGCGGAGCACAGGCTCTAGGTCACGTGGGCTTCAGTGGTTGTGGCGCATGGGCTTGGNTTCGTGGCCGTGAGCAGGCTTTCTCTGGTTGCAGAGAAGAGGACGACTCTCTAGTTTCAGTGCGTGGGCTTCTCTTTGCGGTGGCTTCTCTTGCGGAGCACAGGCTCTAGGTCACGTGGGCTTCAGTGGTTGTGGCGCATGGGCTTGGTTGCCCCTGGGCATGCAGGATCTTCCCACAGTGGGGATCGAACTAGTGTCCCCTGTATTGGCAGGCAGCTTCTCAACCATTGGACCACCAGGGAAGACTCCTTTTATAACACGTGCCCTTGACAAGCCAAACTTCGGTGCCATGAGGGTAGGAGCTCTGGGGATAATGGCTCCAATGGAGCATCTTTTTGGGTAGTAGGTTCCAAATCCCTAGTGATAAACAGGTAGCCATAAAAATCTCCAACGAACATTTGCTCATTTCTAAATCAAGTAGATTTAGAAATTTTGCCTTGTCCAAAAGGATGGGAACCAACCAGGTTATCTGAATATTTTTGTCATAATTTCCTGATTTATTTATTTTTGCCATTGACTACTGGTGTTAACTTTATTCCTACTGCCTTTTATTAGTAGGATGTCTTTGACAAAGTGAGTGACCCTCTCTGTTCCCCAGACACTTGGAGGAAGCCAGACACTGACAATCATCTGGTCCTGGGCTAAGCTTACAAAGGATTCTGCCTGGTTCAGGTGCCAGCCCTCACTCTTCCTACAGAGCCATCTGATGGCTTTCAGATGAAGGGATAGGTTTAGAAAGGAANTACAGTCATTAGTTTATATCTTCTGCTTAAAAAAAAAAAAAAAAAACAAGGAAAAAAATGAAAAACATGCATAATGGTAGAAAGCAAGTCAGAATTCATGACTTAAAAAAAGAATCTTTCTAGTGGGATTTTGGACAATATCCTACAAAGTCCTGCTCTATTTCTGCACCATTTTTTATCAGAAAATTCATTCATTCATTCAAAGTCAGCATTTATTGAGGGCCTACATTTGGCCAAGTATGTTGAATACTGCTACGGACACAAAATATTGGTCACATACTCTGCCTTCAAGTAGCTAATAATCTAGCATCAGAACTGTTTATTTCTGGCCATGATATATTTGCCAGTTTCACATTAATGCTCCCACTAAGACATATAGGAAGGCTGTAAAAGTTATAAGAAAAACTATTTCTGAGAGCATCAGAGAACACTCAGAGCAGTGGAAATTCCAAGGTATAAGACTCTAGAAAAAGGAAAGTCTAAAGCAGTGATTACAACATTTGATAATGCTTTTGTCCTTGAGGCTATCTGTAAATTTGAAAAAAAAAATTTTTTTTAATGTGCTGAAGGGCTGCTAAACTAAGGAGAAAGCTGCAGCTCAGAAGCTGAATAGCTACAGAGTTTTTAGCAATCTCACAGGGCTAGGAGATCAAAAATTAAAGTCCAGTCCTGTTACAGAAGAGGAGCCTCAGTAGAAATCCAATACTTTCCCTTATGATCCCTTAATGGTTATAACCTAGGATAAAGGTAAACTGGACATAAATCAGCCTTGTTCTTGCCAGAAACAAACCTGATTTTTTTCTAGAAAAGCATAACATCATGCAAAGTCTCAAATTATTTATTTTTTTATAAAGTCTGGCATTCAATCAAAACTAATCTAATATTCAAAAATACAATAGAAACAGATCTACAGCAGATCCAGATGATGGGGCTAACAGACACGAACCATGAAATAACTATGATTAGTATGTTGGAAAAAATTAAATTAGAAGAGGGAGAGTTTCGGCAGAGAATTAGAAAGTATAGAAAAGTGGACAAATGGTTTATCTGGAATTGGAAAATGAAATTAAGAATTCAATAGAGTTCTTGAAAGCAGATTATAACAAGAATACCAAGAATTAATAAACTAGAATATAGATCAACAGAACATACTTAGAATGAAACAGAAAGAGAAAAATTAATGTAAAGCAAAGAAATATAGGGCATTCCCTGATGGTCCAGTGGTTGAGACTCAGTGCTTTCATTGCCGTGGGCCTGGATTTGATCCCTGGTCAGGGAACTAAGGGGCTTCAGCTTCCCTGGTGTTTCAGATGGTAAAGAATCTACCTGTAATGCAGGAGATCCAGGTTTGATCCATGGGTCAGGAAGATCCCCTGGAGAAGGGAATGGCAACCCACTCCAATATTCTTGCCTGGAAAATCCCATGGACAGAGGAGCCTGGCGGGCTACAGTCCATGGGGTCGCAAAGAGTCNGGCGGGGGGGGGCAGAGATTTTCCTTCTTGCATGATAAACAAAATTGTTTTTCCTCAGTAACAACAATTTAAGAAGAAAAGCAGTGAGGTCTGAAATATTCTCCCAAAGAGCAGCTGCTCATCGATGGTTAGAGAACGCTTCTGAACCAGAAAACAGCATTACTCTCATTTAGGCAGGATTCCAACTTTGCCTTTTCCCTTTCTCCCATTTTCGACCTAAGTAATAGGAACCTTAGTGTGAATAAAGGTGGAGTTGATTTAGAGGAACTGAGAAGAAACTGTAGGGCTGAAAGGTGGTTAGCCCAGGGTGAAAACTGGGGGCTGGGGTGAGGGGAAGGCCCTGGATCTCTGGCTGCCCTTTCACTTCACTCTTAGCAGAGACAGGCTTCCACAGAAGGGAGTCCAGTGGTTTGTAACTATGGTTTCTTAATTGGTTTAGAGCTGACAGCTTAAGTGATTTGTCTAAAATCAAGGTGAAACTATTTACCAAAAAAAAAAAAAATGGTATTAGTTTCCAAAGCTAGCTTTTTAATATAAATTTAACTTAGGCAATGGATGTATCAGTCCTAAATTTGAAACCAAGAGTCTTGGGTGCTATCTTTATCCATGCTGTGGCTTACTGTGGGATCGTAAGTTAGTCAAATGACCTCTTAGTATTCCAGTTCTGTTTCAGAAATGAGAAAATGAGACTAACCATAGGAAAAATTCTATTGGCCAAAAAAGCTGATTTGTTTCCTTTGACCCTGGGAACTCCCAAGGAACTCCAGTTAAGACTTCCTCAAATCAGTAAAATTTATGAGTTGAGAGAGCCTTTCTTATCACCCTTAACTTCCTTCCTTCCTCTTGTCCTTAATGAAACAGAAAGAGCACTTGGAGCAATATTTACTGCTAAACCTTAGCAGCAGAGAAGGGCAATTCCCAACAGGGCAAAAAGGTCATGACTGGGTATATCCAGAGAAGGTTGGGTTGGAGCCAGGGAGATAAGGTAAGTGACTGCCGCTGTCTCTCCTGGCTCAGGGCTTGGCAAGATCAGTGCTGGAATGGCACAGGCTTGTGTCCAGTACCTGCTCCAGAAATAGGCTCTGGATGGAGCACAGCAAGTAAACAAACATCCTACCAGCTGTTGCCGAGGTGTGTCCCTGTCAGGCAGGCCTGCCCACCAGGACTGCTGTGGAAAGAGGAAAGATGTCCTGGAGCTACTCCCTGGCCTTGCCTTGGAATGAGTCCTCCAAAGCTAGGAACAGATCCAGCCACATACAGCAGCTGATATTTTCCTGAAAATTCCAAAGTCTCCCAACCAGCTTTGGCCCTACCTCAGTTATAACATTCAAGACAGGACCCTGCCGTAGCTATCTCAGGCTTGTGGGAGGGCTGTTTACTTGAACCTGGTGGGCTATTTAAGGCACAGATTCATTTCTCTAACCATTATTTGTTGAGCCCCTGCCATGCTTCAAGCACTGCACACAATGGGGAATAAAATAAAGCTGTCTTCCCACGTGGGGATGGAGGGGGTGATGCAGCCTGGTTAACTGATGCTGGAGGGCCTCAGCACAGGCACAGAGTGCTTTGAGAGCATATGGGAAGGAGCGATGAGAGCCCTAGGCCAGGTAGGTGGGAGGTAGGAGGAAGATCACATTAGGGAAGGTGAGTCCAGAAAAAAGAATAGCAGCTGGAGAGACTAGAGGTGTAAGAGCCTGGTGACAGAGAAAAGTCCCAGAAGAGGAAAACAGCCAGTACAAAAGGCCAAAGAAAGTTTGGATACTGGCGAATGGGTCAGGGTAGCTGGCGCATAAAGGACAAGGGAGGCAGCATCAAAGGTGAGGTTGGAAATTAATAAGGCCAGGTGTGAAAGGCTTATAGGCCATGTTCAGGAGTTTGGAATCTATTTGGGGAGCAACAGGAAGCTAAAGGGTCATTTTAAGAGGGTCAGTGACAGGATCAGAATTGCATCTAGAAAGATGGTTATAGCTGCCATGGGTTTGATGTGTTTAAATTGATGAGGGGAACACAAATTCACATTTGGAAGTGATGTGTTGACTTGAAATAATGCAATCAGATGGCTCTGTGGCTTTTCTGTGTTTTTATTTTCTAGCTTGATTTTGAAGTTATTTTTGAAGTTATTTTTTCACTACTATAGAACAAATAGAATCATATACTGCAGCTTGTATTTTCCAAAGGTGGCCATTATCAATATATCACATCCCACATGTTCATCTCACAGTGTGGTGTGGACACTCTTCCGCTGAGATGTGGGGTCAATATTCTCTCCCCTGGAGCCTGGTTACACCTAGGTAACTGCCCTGCTAATAGAGCACAGCACAAATAATGTGACTTCTGAGGCGAGGTCATAAAAACATTCCACCTGGGATCTCTCTCTTTCTCAAAATGTTCCTTGGTAGTTCTGAGCCAGCATGTGAGAAGTCTGGCAACCTCGAAGCCTCCATGCAAGAGAGGCCCGGCAGAGAGCCAGAGGGGCTCCCACAGGTTAGCCCCCAGTTGTTCTGAGTCTTTCCACCCCAGTGATTCAAATAAGTTCAGGCTTAGCCTTCAAACCACCCCAGCTGACTCCAAGTGGAACAGAGACAAGCTGTCCCTGCGAACCCTATAGATTCATGGACAGAGTAAATATCATGGTTTAAACCACTACGGTTTGGGTTGGATTGTTCTCAGCAATAGATAACTGGTACACCATAACCTGGGCTTCTCTGGTGGCTCAGTGGTAAAGAATCCGCCTGCCAATGCAGGAGACACAAGAGATACGGGTTTGATCCCTGGCTTGGGTAAATCCCCTGGAAAAGGAAATGGCACTCCAGTATTCTTTCCTGAAAAATCTGAAGGGCAGAGGAGCCTGGCGGGCTACAGCATGGAGGGTTGCAAAGAGTTGGACGCGACTGAGTGCGTGTGTACACCATAACCTAGGTTTCAGATTTTATAGCTAATTTGCAGCCCATTTTAGTTTCCGATGGTTACAAGATTTTAATGCTTATGCTGGATGTAGCATGGAGGGGAACAAAATTGGGTGTAGGCACCAGCTGTGAGGTGGTTGCAGTTCCCTAAGAGATGACAGTGACTTGAGGACTTGTATTTCTACTGAGGATGACCAATGCTGCAAGAAAACATCACTACCACCTTAACAATGAAGAATAGCTAGATAATCTAAAAAAATTGCAGCTTTTCTTGAGCCCTCAGAAAGCTGAGGTCACCAGGCAACTAAGTAAAGCCTCTTCAAGAAAGAGAGAGAGACACGCACACATAAACTGTTTCAACTTTAGCAGAGCACAGGAAACAGGGGTGGCTGTCATACAAGCAGGTAAGATGAAACCAACAAAAATTTTAACAAATGTTTAAATGCTAGGGTGTCATGGGCTAGCATGTCACTTTAGGGTAGCTGGAGACCATTCCAGACACAGGGGAGTTTATATATTCATAGGCACGTTTTATTCTACCGACTCTTCCTGAGGTTCCTGAGCAAAAGTGAGAGTAGGGCAAGAAATGAGAGAGCTTTTCTCTTTGGTGGTGCAAGCATATATTGATTAAGGCAGCTGCTGAGGGAAGGCAGAAGGCCTCAGCTGCTCCCACAATCCTTTTCTCCGATAAGCAACAGCCTTAAGTTAGGGAGGGGCAACTGAGTTTTGCTTAAGTTGTTATTGTTTTCATTTAGTTGCTAAGTCATGTCCAACTCTTTGCAACCCATGGACTGTAGCCCGCCAAGCTGCTCTGTCCTTGGGATTTCCCAAGCAAGAATACTGGAGTGGGTTGCCATTTCCTCCTCCAGGGGATCTTCCTGACCCAGGGATCAAACCTGCATCTCCTGCATTGGCAGGTGGGTTCTTTACCACTGAGCCACCAGGGAAGCCCTCATCTACTTCTAGGTGAGGGGTAAAAAACCTTGTCCTTCTTTGACACTTGAAAACCCACTGATTTTTTGGGGAAAACAGAAGCAAAAGCCCTCTACTCCAAGGGGAGAAGNTGGGTTCTTTACCACTGAGCCACCAGGGAAGCCCTCATCTACTTCTAGGTGAGGGGTAAAAAACCTTGTCCTTCTTTGACACTTGAAAACCCACTGATTTTTTGGGGAAAACAGAAGCAAAAGCCCTCTACTCCAAGGGGAGAAGCAGGGAACTATCTCAGGCTGAAAATTCAAGCCAAGGTCTGCTCTGTTGGTGGAAAGGGAAGAAAGATTGACCCAAAACCAACCACAGGTAGGAGGTGGAGTTTGGGAGCAGGAGCAGAAATACTGAGAAAGACCCACTTCTGAAACTCACATAGGACCTGCCTAAGACTGAAGCAGAAGCAGGATGTCGGAGACCCCACTCTAACCCCCATGAGCCTAGCACCAAAGAGCAAGCAATGGGAGTATCCTCTGGAGTATCCAATGGGCTGGCATGCTGGGATGGCTGAAAAGGTGAGGGTGGAGCAGGAATACAGAAAATACAGAAAAATACAGGAATACAGAAAAACCCTCTGACACGTGGTCTCCACTTTAAGCAGCATCACTAGAAGGATTTTTCTGTGATGCCCTAAGATAATGACAGCAGCAACAAAACCCAAACCCTGCCTAACTCCTAACTAGATTAATTCCATCTTGCGCCCAGCCCTCAGACCAACTTGCGGACGGAAGAGGCGTGACCATTTCCAGGCATAAATACCGTTTACCTCAGTCTCTGCCGTTCTACACAGGATAGGCACTCAATAAGAATTTACAAAACATACAAAACGTCAACAAAGAAAAAAAATCCAATCCATTGTCAAAAGATACATCAACAGAGCTAGACTGGCAAATGACACAGATAGTGAAACCATCAGACAGGAACTTTAAAAATAGAAACAACTTAGTATGTTAAACAGTCTGTTGGAAAAAAAAGTTGGCAGCTTACATGAACAAAGGGGTAATTTTGGCACAAACACAGAAACTATAAGAAAGCCAAATGGAGGGATTTCCCTGGCTGACTCCATGCTCCCGATGCAGGGGCCCGGGGTTCAATTTCTGGTCAGGGAATTAGATCCCACATGCTGCAACTGAAGATTCTGAAGACACAATGAAGATTGAAGATTCCTTGTGCTGCAACTAAGACCCAGTGCAGCCAAATAAGAGAAAGCAGAAAGGAAATGCTAGATATAAAACACACATGGTATCAAAGATCAGTTCCTTCAATGGGCTTGTCAATAGGTAGCACAGCTGAGGAAAGAACCCATGAATTTGAGAAAGGAATTAACAGAAGCTAGACTCAAACCTGATTAAGCTACAAAGGGACACTGACGGGGAAGAACAGAAGTGGAGCTGGCCTCAAGGCCAGCTAGATCTAAGACTCAAACAGTGTCTTCAGTCTTTTTTCCACATAAACTTTGATGTGTGTGTGGGTGTAGCACAGAGAGTTCTGCACATCATCCCAGGTTAGCAAATCCGAAGGTAGAGCTCTCCCTTCTAGCTCTACATAATCTCAGGGAAGGAATCTGATTGGCCTGGCTTGGGTCACATGCTCATTGAAACAATTGCTGTGACCAGGAGAAGGATACTCATTTCTTGGCTGAGCCTAGGTCCAAACCCATGGTAATAGGTACAGGGTTTGGGAGTTGGCAATTAGACCAGACCCATTTGAGAATGGCAAATTGGGGAAGAGTTGCTGTTACTTGAAAAAAAGAGCAAGAGGGGCTTTCCTGGTGATCCAGGGGTTAAAAAATCTGCCTACCAATGTAAGGGACATGAGTTCAATCCGGGAAGATCCGGTCCTGGTCCGGGAAGATCCCACATGCTGCAGAGCAACTAAGCTTATGTGCCACAATCAATAAGCCAGCGCTCTGGAGCCACAACTACAGAAGCGTGCGTGCCCAGACCCTGTTCTCTGCAGCAAGAGAAGCCACCACAATGAGAAGGCCACACACGGCAATGAAGAGTAGCCCCTGCTCCTGCAACCAGAGAAAGCCCCTGCATATCAACAAAGACCCAGCACAGCTAAAAAATAAATAAATAAATCTTAAAAAAAAAAAAAGCAAAAGGGATGCAGAGAAGCCAAAAGCACAGACATTCAGTGCCTTCAGTTCAATAGAGTCAGCAGTGTTGGTGGTGGTTTAGTCTCTGAGTTTTGTCCAACTCTTGCGACCCCATGGACTGTAGCCTGCCAGGCTCCTCTGTCCATGGGGTTTTCCAGGCAAGAATATTGGAGTGGATTGCCATTTCCTTCTCCAGAGGATCTTACCAACCCAGGAATTGAACCCAGGTCTCCAGCACTGCAGGAAGATTCTTTACCAACTGAGCCATGAAGGAAGCCCCGTTGTGTACCTGCCAAAAAATTATAATTCTAGAAATCAATAGTAGAGATGTACTTAGGGCCATAGTAGTGAAAAATACATTCTGTGCTGGTCGTACTGCTCCAAAGCATCACTGGGGCACCACACTGAAAGAGGAATGTTGACAAATCACAGTGCTCCCTGGAGGAGGGGTCCAGGATGAGGAGGCTCAGAAGGTTGAGTCATTTGAAGAACCATCAGGGCAATAAGAGTTTTTGGCCTAGAGAAGAGAAGATGTAGTAGACATGGTTGGCCTTAGAATATCTGGAGCAGCCTTGGATAGAAAGATGAGACATAGAAGTACAAAGGATAACTAGGTCCAGTGTGGAGAAGTCTCAAGGAGGCCAATGACCATTTAGCATAAGAACTTTCTAATAGCTATCCAAGAATGGACAATGCTTACTTGTAAAGGTAGTGAGTTCCCTGTCACTAGAGGTGTTTAAGCAAGTGTCAGAGGGGTTGTAAAGGGAATTCCCAAATTGCTGGAAAGTTGGATCAGGTAACCCCCTGAGGTTCCTTCCCAGTTACAACAGTTCATGGTTGTCTGTTGGAGACTTATGTAAGTTTGCTGCTAACAAGTCTGCCCTGGCCTTCCCAACATCGGGCAGGTAGAGCTGGTGAGCGCTTTTCCTTCCCTAGATAATAGTGACCCCTTCCAACAAACACCTGATCACCAACCAACCAGCAGTCAGGAATAGAGCCTTCCAACACTTTTTAAAAAATTAATATTTATTTATTTGGCTGCACCGGGTCTTAGTTGTGGCACTCAGAATTTTTGAAGTTGCAATGTGCAAATTCTTAGATGCAGCATGTGAGGATCTAGTTCCCTGACCAAGGATCAAACCCAGGTCCCTCGGCACTGGGAGTCTTAACCACTGGACCATCAGGGAAGTCCCTTTCCAAAAATTCTTATCTTAGGTCAGCCCTAAGGGAACTGACTTTGACTCTGGCTCTGAAGGTCACAGAAAGATAGCACTCATGCTATTTATGCTCTCTGAATACATATCATGAGACAGGGACTTGGATGTAGGCATTATTTTAGGGGCTAAGTAGGAGTGAGGGAGCAATGAGATGGGCCCACTTCAGCTACTTACAGCTCAGTCCTCCTGGGACCACTCTGAGATCAGAATTCCTCCCTGAGTGATAAAGTAATTCCACCAGTGCCATCCCTTGTTGATTGAGGTTTGTCCTTTGGGAGAGTTAGGCTCCTGAGACTCCCAGGCTGCCCGGCAGGGGCTGAGGAGAGCCTCTGGCAGAAGAGAGGATGTGTCAGGACCATCCACTGCAGCTGCAGCTGGACACAAAAATGGGCTGGAAGGACAGGGGGCACTAACAACATCTGCTACAGCCCCTTTCCCACCCAGGCCCAGACCTATCTTCCAGGGACCTTTGATTTGCACATTCCAGCCTCCGTGGTGCACATTCCAGTGTGGGACCTCTGATGGCACATTGCCGGTTGGCTAGTTCAGCACAGCTCTGTCTGAGTGTCCACCCACAGCTCTACTGGGCTCCAGTCTCCCTTCTGGGCCTGACTCCCTCACTGGGCTCTCAGCTGCAGGCACCGGGCTGGGCCCTCTAAGGTGGCACCTGCTCTCTTCTCCATCCACATGTGAGCTGGAAACAGTGACATCAGGGACGTTGGCTCCATTGTCCTACAGCGTGCTCAAGGCCAGGGAAGGCTGAAGGCTGGATGGGCTCCGAGTTTCCTCTCACTATATCTTAAAAAGAAAAGGCTAAGCACGACCAAGAACTCAAAGACTCCGAGAAACCTCACTCAAGGCCACGGAGACACTTTAAAGATGGGAAATCAGAGCACTAACATTGGAGGCGGGGTTCCTGGCCAGACCCAGAGGGCCAAGCCAAGGCGGCTCACCACTCCTCTAACTTCTCTGGCCTGCTTTGGTCAGAGCTTGAACACCTCCCTCTTCCTCCCCTGGTTCCTCTTATCCTCTTACTCCCACACTCCTGTCTGGTTCTCAGTCTTTCCAGACCGTCTCTTCTCTCCTCTTCCATGTTAATTACCTTCCAGGGCTGCTTCATCATCTCTGATGTTCACATCCACAAGTCTTTAATTTTCCCTCTTTTCTTTTCATCCCTGCTCAGTGTTCTGATGCCCACTTTACCACCTTGGAGAGGTGAGGCTGAGAGTGAGTATTTATGATGAGTTAGGGGTGAGATGGAAGCAAGGACCTCCCTAGGGCAGGAAGAGGGGTGTGTGTGCATGTGTGTTTATGTGCTGGTGTAGAGTGGGGTTCAAGTTTACCATTATTAGCTTAGGACAAGATCGCTCCCCTAAGGTGGCAAATGTTATCCAGCCAGAGGAAGAGCCAGGCCAGCAAATCCTCTCAGACTCCACCTGAGCCCTTGGAGAGAATGAGACAAAGAGAAATATTGGATCCGAGCCCTGCACATAACAAGGTAATTTACTGGGATGGGAGCAAGAGGGTGTGAAAACTGACTTCTCTCACACCTCTGCCCTCTTCCTCTCCCCTCCCTCCCTCAGAGCCTCTCCTTTATCCTTTTAGCCTGGGGTTCTCTCTGCTTATGTCATCAGGGATCCCTGTGCGTCTCTTTCTTTCTTTTTCTTATTTCCATCCCCAACTCTGTTTCACTTTATTCTCCCCACTGTCCTGCGTTGCCAAGGTTCTGTCACCATCTCTCTTGCGTCTTCACAGTCTCTGGGTCCCTGAGTCTGCTTGCTTCTCTTCGTCTAGGTCAGAGTGTGTGCCTCTGACTTGGTCTGTTTTTCTGTCTGTCCGTATTCCCGGAATGCCTGGCAGGAATGGCTTTTCTGAGAACGGAGCCTGGGACAGCCACCCAATGTGCTGAGTAGAGGTGGCTAAGGACATTTCCAGCCCAGCAGTCGTCATGGCAACAGCTGGGGCGGGCCAGGCAGGGATGTGCTGAACCACGTGGGCTTGACCTTTCTGTGGGTGTCAGGTTTGAGCGGGAGCTGGGGAAAAACAGCAACAACTGCTTCCCTTTGGCCCAGCCCTCAGGCATCCGGGCTGGGCGGAAAGGAGAGAGGGAGAGACAGAGAACCAGGACAGCTGGTGACAGAGTGAGAGGGGGGACAAAAGGTTAGCCACAGCCATGTAGAGAGACCACGGGAGAAAGGCACCGGCGTACAGCACACGCTCTCCACGGTGACTTGACCTGTGGAGGGCACCAGACAACCTTCCTGGAGGCTCAGCTCACACTTCGCAGCCCATGCTCTGGGTGGGTGCTTACAAAAGGTCAGCTCCCTACGCTCAGAGATCCCCTCCAGATTCCTTCAGATCAAATGTCACTTTTTCCACACTGCAAACGCCTTTATTGCTCCAAGACACATATGCTGAAACGTGAAGAAATGCCAAATGATTCTTTCAAAAATAGAAATAGAAAATAAAAAATGCAAACGTCCAAAGAAAGACACCCAAATAAAGGCATGTCTCTGTTTTCACATCAGCCTTCCTACTGGAGGGTGTGGAGGGGGTCCGATCGACCCGGGGACTTTCAGAGGATCACTCCCTGAGTAATGGACATTGATGTTGATTTTCATCCCGAGCTGCTTGGTCTGAGGTGGGAGCTGGAGAAGGTCCCAGGCTCCCCAGAGACAACGGTGTACCGGCATGGCAATGAGTGGTGGGTGGTGTGTCATCCCTCTTCTTTCCTGCCAGACCTCAGCCCCACCCTGCTGCAGGCCCTGTAGTGCCAAGCTGGTTGCAAGACAGAGTAAACGTCACCTCTGACACACCTGCAGCTTGGCCTACTGGCAGCCCATGGGCTGGACAGCAACACCTGTTTGGCATCCGGGTGCCTTCCCTCCAGCCCCTGAGCAGCTGTTTCCTATAGCTATTCCCTCAACCTATGGCTTTACAGCCTCCTCTTGAAAGAGCCCCCGAGAGCGGGCTTGGAGTGGGAAGAGAGGGCTGGGGCCTCCTTCCTGTCTTCCTCCCTCTCCCGCCTCCTGCCTGGCTGCAGCTGTGTTGCCTGATGTGGAGCTGAGCACAGACTTAATTACCGCTCAGCCCTGCTCATTAGTGCCTCTGAAAGCCAGAGAAGCCCCGAGTTATGAAGTCTCCAGCACAGTGCAGGCCCAGGCCCCAGGTTTCCTGGGTGATCGCTAGACCCACTTCCTGTGGATTGGGTCTGTCTGACTTGGGCTCCCTTTGAGGGCCTCCTGTGGGAGATGTTCCTCCTTGGGACTGGAGAAGGGTTGGTGCTGGAGGGAGGTGAGGGAAGGCTAGGTCCCCTTGTGGGCTCACTTGTGTATGCAGACAGAGCATCGGGGAACAGCATACGGTGGAACATGTGAAATGACACTGCAATTCAAGAAAGATGGACAAATGATTAAATAAACCAAATGCGCTCAAATCCAGCACACTGATGACTTACCTGCCTTGTTGGGGTGGTGTGTGGGGGGTGGCGGGAGACTTAAGCCAGGAGCCTATGAATTGTTCAGTCACTTTTTTTTTTTTTTGCAGTGAAATGGAATAAAGAACTATGGAGGGCCTGAACACTGAACAAAAAAGGGAAGCTTGAAGGAAGGAGGAGAGGCGGGGTGGACCCTGGAAATTATAAACCCATAGACCTAGGTCTGTTACATGGGAAAACTTTACAAATATTAACTTGTAAACACCCTAGAAAATCAAATGAGATAATACACATGAAAGCACTTAAAAAAAAAGAAAACTTTAAAGGGCTATAGAAGTATAAGGTGTTATTATGAAATATTTCTGCTCAGGCAGACTGTAAACCAGATGCTTGGGGAGGCTGGAGATTTATGATAATGGCTCATCACCCACAAGGTACTCACACATCTTAGGCTGTTTCATTTAATTAGTTGTTGCCTCTCATAGAGACTACTGCAGAAGCCTTCTTAGTGGCTTCCCCACTCCACCTTCTTGCTTGTTCTGTTCATCTTATAACCCACTGCTGGGTTAATTTTCCTGATGAAGAGCTCTAATCCAGTATTTGCAATGCTTCCTCTGGCTGACAGTATAGGGCCTGGAGACCTTGGCTTAGCAGCCAGGATCCTCCATAATCTGGTTCTACCCAACTTTCCCAGCCTGATTTCCCTCCTTCCAGCCTGGCAGATGCAGGCTCAGGTCATTTACCCAAGACTACAGAAGACCTCTAACATCAGACACCTGACTCCCAAACCAACGCTCTTTCTTAGCCCATAACTTCTTCACTTTGATGAATAGAACTGCAATGACGAGCTTTCTACGCTGAGCTTTATCTCTTCTTTTGAAATATTTTCTCAGGACAAATTCCCAAGAGTGGGATTACCGGATCAAAAAACATTAATATTTTTATGGTTGCATGAATCGACATACACTTTGTAAAAGGGTTGAGCTGATTTATATTTTAGCCAGTGATATCAATATATACAGATTCTACCAGACCCTTCTTTCCACTGGGGTAAACCTTTGAATAAATTGCTTATTGAATACAAGATTTATTTTTTTTAGTTTGAATTTCTTTGAACCTTGAGACGGACTATTTTCCATGCTTAGGTTTACTACTTGCATTTTATCTTGTGCAAATTGTGTGTTTATATCTGTTGTTCATATAATTATTAAAGCCTTCANTAAACCTTTGAATAAATTGCTTATTGAATACAAGATTTATTTTTTTTAGTTTGAATTTCTTTGATCCTTGAGACGGACTATTTTCCATGCTTAGGTTTACTACTTGCATTTTATCTTGTGCAAATTGTGTGTTTATATCTGTTGTTCATATAATTATTAAAGCCTTCATGTTTCAGAAGCTGCAATTTAAAAAGAAAAGGCAATCTTGAAGAGCAGATATGGTGGATGCTGTGAAATCAGAGCAGAGGTCCTTATCTGATAAAGGCATAGAAATGAGTTGTATTTTGAGTAAACTGTTAAATCAAAATTGAGATCAACTAGCTTCAAATACTAGTCTATGTTTAAAGGGAAAATTAGGAAAAGGCATTTCTTGGACTCAGATAATACTTTCCCTGACCTTGTTAATGTGTCATAACACTAACATTCATTATTTAATTTCTGAGTCATTTTGGTGACTATATAATTCCCTAGAACAGAAATGATTTTATTTTTATGTTGTGTTTAAAACTATTTTAGTTTTTTTTTTTTTTTTTTTTTTACTAAATAATACATACACATGGTACTAAGGTCAAAGATATAAAAGGATATAGAGTTAAAAATCTACTCTGCCACTTTCCCCTGTTTTCTAATCACCTTGTTTCTTACCTTGGAGACAGATGCTATCCCCAATTCCTGGTGCATCCTTTCAGGGATATTCTATACATATATGANCTAAGGTCAAAGATATAAAAGGATATAGAGTTAAAAATCTACTCTGCCACTTTCCCCTGTTTTCTAATCACCTTGTTTCTTACCTTGGAGACAGATGCTATCCCCAATTCCTGGTGCATCCTTTCAGGGATATTCTATACATATATGAGGCTGTATGTGTATATTTCTAATAGAAACAATAGCATCAAATACATGCCAGTCTTTTGAGAACATTCCCTATCAGTATATAAAAAGTTTGTCTTTTTTAAAAACTGTAATGTCAAATGGGTGTTCTCAATACACAAAAATGTATATACACAGAGAAAATTTTCAGGAGGTACTTGCTTCACAAGTAAGCCTCTATTGTAAAGAAATTATTTATTAAGCCAACTTCATACATTTCAGCTATGATTCATTTCATCAAAATTAAGTTTATATAGTTCTATAAAAGGTCTTCTCTGGTGACTCACTGATAATGAATCCACCTGCCAAGCAGGAGATGTGAGTTAAATCCCTGGGTCAAGAAGATCCCCTGGAGAAGGAAATGGCAACCTACTCCAGTATACTTGCCTGGGAAATCCCATAGACAGAGGAGTCTATAGTCCATGGGGTTGCACAAGAGTTGGACATGACTTAGCAACTAAACACCTACAACAATTTCTAATAGAAACATTCTGTAAAGAACAAAAGCCATTTAATTTTGAAATTATTAAGCAAATCAGTTTTTAAGGATTATACAAGGTGACATATCCTAACCTGTCAGAAAGAATGATCATATGTTTGAAAAAATTGATGCTATGTAATTCCTGACTTTAAAAAAAGCCACAAAATGTAATCATTCTGCCTGTCCAGTTTGTAATTTAACAAACATCAAAGGCATAAAGTGTAAAAGAAAGGACTTTCAATGTTTGTTGATGTAGGATACACAGTCCAGGGCTCAATCTACCAAGATTCTATGTTCTAACATGGCACAAGGCTAGACTTTTACCCAGGATCCCCACAAAGAGTTGGGGCATCAGTTCAATTCAGTTCAGTTCAGTCGCTCAGTCGGATCTGCCTCTTTGCAACCCCATGAACAGCAGCATGCCAGGCCTCCCTGTCCATCACCAACTCCAAGAGTCCACCCAAACCCATGTCCATTGAGTTGGTGACGCCATCCACCCATCTCATCCTCTGTTGTCCCCTTCTCCTCCAGCCCCCAATCTTTCCCAGCATCAGGGTGTTTTCAAATGAGTCAGCTCTTTGCATCAGNCATGTTGCAGCCATGTGCAGCTATTTAAATCTAAATGTTAATCTAAAATTGCATAAAATTTAAATTCAGTTCTCCACATTTTAAGTACCCAGCACTACACATGGGCAGTGGCTACCATACTGGACAATGCTGAGAGAGAAAGTTTCTATCACCATCAAAAATTCCACTGCACACTCCAGTGCAGACTTACCCACTTTCAAGGGAGGACAGATCTGCCAACCTCTTCCCCACCACCACCCCACCCTCGCCATGCACATCCCCTTCAACCTCAGTTTCTATTATTTCATATTCACCCTGAGACCATCCACCAGAACAGCCCTGACTGATGATTCCAGCATAGACCTCTCACCTTCAGGATTACCTGCTGACCACCAAGCCCTACCCGCCTGGCAACTGTTTGATCTGAATGACGGTCAGAAACAGGACACTTCACTTTGTCTTTCTTGCCAACTATTTTAGCTTATTTGCCGTGAGTACAGGGTATAATTAATATCACACAGGAGCCAGCATTGTCATTTTTCAAATCATTTCCCTGGAAATGTTCTACACCTCTTAATGGCCCTGCTAATGCTGTAGCTGTCATGTTTTGGACAGCTGCACTTTTACAAGACAAACTCTGCAGCGCCAGGAGCCTCTCTGCAGACTTTTTAGCTCAGAGGCTCAGAGGCCGTGAACGCCAGCCGTAATGGCTAAATGGAAATCTTTGATTAATTCCTTTACCTCTCGGTGCTGACGGCTTCTCAGGTGTCACCTTCCTGGATCCCACCGCCCAGCCCCCTCATCCCTCCNAAATAAAACATACAAAATTTAAAGTACAATTATATGATTTTTGATTAATATATATACTCATGTAACCTTCACCTTAATCAAAACACAGAACATTTCCGTCACTCCAGAAACTTTCTTCTGCCCTTCTCAGTCTTTACCATCCAAAGAAAACACTGTTCTGATTTCTCAGACCATAAATCCACTTTGTTTTTTCGAGAAACTTCCTATAAATGGAATCATAGAGTCTGGCTTATTTAGTATAACCCTTCTGAAATTCGCTCATGCTGAAGCATGTGTCAGGAGTTGTTCCTTTTATTGCTGACTGGTATTCTGTTTTATGAATACATTACAATGTGTTTTCAGTTTACTTGTCAATGGACATTCGAGTTGTTTCTAGTCTTTGGCTATCGTGAATTAAGCTGCTATGAATATTTGTAGACAAGCGTTTCAGTGAATGCAGATTTTAGTTTCTCTTGAGCAAATACTTAGGAGTCAAATACAGAGTGTATATTTAACTTTATAGGAAACTACCGAATAGTTTTCTAAAGGCTGTAAAGTTTGATATTACTATAAAAAAGAGGAAACTGAGGCCCAGCCAGATTAATCAATTGTCCAGGAATAGCTTGCCCAAGCATATGTGTTCTAGAGTTTCTCCCATGGGAAATGAATTGAAGAAAGGGAACGCTGATGCTGAGAGGAAAGAGGATGCTAAACTCTGGGCATCCAGCCCAAAGCACTGTCTCTCTGCCTGGTGGAGGGGCTGTGTGCAGTCAGGGGCAGTGCCATCCAGGCTGGGCCCTGGGGGTCCAGTCTGGGGGGTGTCAGATAACACCTTCTTCACTGCGCGTCTCAGCCCCGTTGGCCTGCCACTGCTTGGCCAGACTCCCCCACCAGGAAGCAGCGGGCAGGCAGGGCAGTAAACTGCTCTTAACACCCGGCTCTCTCAGCTCTTGGGAAGCATGAGGCTGGAATGGTTTACCCAGGACATTTTCTGTGGATCCTGTGGGTAGGACCCGGATCCCAGGAGGCCCCTCAGCCAGTAGCGGGAGTCTTTCAAACTTGGTTTGCTCCTGCCACCACCAACCCCAGCAGTCAGCACAGCATGCTCTGGACTTTTCACGTCTTTTTCTCTTTGTTCCACTAAGTGATTTTTCAGGAAGCAGCTCACATGGAGAAGTGAGATCACATTTATATCGTAACAATCAAATATCTCAGCTGAATTATCTTCTGGCTGGAAAGACACCAACTTGCAGATTCTAACAATAGAGTTGTCGACATTGAAACAGAAGCGGAGGAAATAGACTTTTTATTACAGTGAGGAAATAAGATTTTTAAATGTTGGCATTTGATACAGACAGCCATTTGAACCAGAAAAATACCATCCAACATACAATAGGTAATTGACTGAATAGAAAGCAAACACATTTTCATCAATGAGATGGAGACTGCCGTTTTTTAAACCTGAAGATACACTCTCAGGAGGCCTAATTTACCTGGCAACTTTCTACTCCACTTGTCCTTTTGCTCTAATATTTTGATTTGCTTGAAAGGAAGAAATAGAGACACACAACAGATATTCATAATGAAAAGAAATGAAAGTCAGGGATTTAATCAACCAGCAAGTTTCCTCAGATCCTGAAGGGATACCTAGGTTAGATACTGTAGACGGTCAAGAAGAGGTGAGGGCCATCAGTCTCAATGCGGAGACACGACTTGAGCGGAAGAAGTCAGTGAGCCATACAAGACCATCTGGATCATACAGTTATGTCACTAGTCACGAAAATTCACATTCTCTTTAGACCACCATCATCCCACCAAAGCTGAATTAAAAGTTCCCTGGACTGTGAAGGAAGCTGAATGCCGAAGAATTTTGATGCTTTTGAACTGTGGTATTGGAGAAGACTCTTGAGAGTCCCTTGGACTGCAAGGAGATCCAACCAGTCCATTCTAAATGAGGTCAGTCCTGGGATTTCTTTGGAAGGAATGATGCTAAAGCTGAAACTCCAGTACTTTGGCCACCTCATGCGAAGAGCTGACTCATTGGAAAAGACTCTGATGCTGGGAGGGATTGGGGACAGGAGGAGAAGGAGACGACAGAGGATGCGATGGCTGGATGGCATCACTGACTCTATGGATGTGAGTCTGAGTGAACTCCAGGAGTTGGTGATGGACAGGGAGGCCTGGCGTGCTGCAATTCATAGGGCTGCAAAAAGTTGGACACGACTGAACAACTGAACTGAACTGAACTGAGATCTTTTACTTCTAAAAATGTAACTTCTTGAATAGATAATACATTAACAAGGCTAAAACATCAGAAGATATCTGAAGCATTTTCACAAAAGTCTCCCTTCGGTGGCTTCTCTTAGTCTTTGGTCCCTATCCATTCTCCTCCACTCTTATTAGTCTGAGTTTCTTTACATGCCAATAAGCATTCAGGAATAATCTCTTTTACACAGTGTAGCATACTGTTCACGCTGGTCTACATCTGACTTTTTCCTTTTAATATATAGCTTGAGGATCTTTCTGTATCTGCTCACAGAGAGCTTCCTCATTAAAAATTTTTTCCCAAAATTTGATAGTGTTTCACTGTATGAATGAGCCATAAATTAATTATCCAGTCCTCTTGTCTACGAACATTTAGGTTGCTTCCACCACTTTTGCTATCATAACTAATAATGGGAGGAATGCATAGTGACAGTATACATGTCACTATATGCATGAATGATATCTTTCAGGTAGACTTCTAGAAGTAGAATTGCTGGGTGGGAAGGTAAGTGCACTTTCAGTTTTGAGAGATATTGTCAAGCTGCTCTCTGCAGATGTTGTCCCATATTATCCTTCTAATTTTCCCCAGGCCCTTGCCTACAGAGTGTATTATTGTAAGTTGAAAATTCTTAGTGAAATATGTTTTCAGTGTAGTTTTAATTTACACTTATTTTATGAATTTTAAGTTGAACATCTTTTCATATATTTAAGGCCCATTGTGTTTCTTTTCTCTGTGTGGTCTTTCATATTCTTTGCTCATTTTTATTTTTTTTCTTTGCTCATTTTTATATTGGGTTATTAATGGATTTCTCTTTTTGTTTTATGAGTTCTTTATATAATAAGAAAATTAGCTTCTAGTTATACAAGTTACAAATATTTCCTCAAAGTTTATATTGTCTTTTGACTTTGTTTATAGTATTTTTGCCATGTGGGAATATTTTCTTTTTAATGTTGCTAAATATATCAGTCTTTTTGGTATATATGACTGTTTGAATTTACTCATAGTTAAAAATATTTTCCCACTTTGAGAGAGGAGCTTATTAAAACAGCTCAACATATTATAATTTTATGATTATTTACAACAGGACTTTTACTGCATAAATTGCTCTCCTCCCTTGCCCCACATTAGTACATTAGATAAGCATGATATGATCAAAAGTGACTACACTTAAAAAAAAATATTTGTTTTTATTTACTTACTTAATTTATTTATTTGATTGTGCCAAGTCTTGGTTGCAGCATGTGGGATCTAGTTCTCTGACTAGGGATTGAACCCCAGGCACCCTGCATTGGGAGCATGGAGCCTTAGCCACTGGACCATCAGGGAAGTCCTGTGACTACTCTTTTAAACAGAAAAATGTCCATATTCAGATATTTTTAGACATTTTAATTTATGATATTCTAGTCACATATAAAACAGAAAACCTTAGCTGTCACATTCAAAGCTAGATAGCAGGTTCAAAACTAAAGACGTGAAAGTGAAAGTCACTCAGTTGTGTCCAACNATGCTAAAGCTGAAACTCCAGTACTTTGGCCACCTCATGCGAAGAGCTGACTCATTGGAAAAGACTCTGATGCTGGGAGGGATTGGGGACAGGAGGAGAAGGAGACGACAGAGGATGCGATGGCTGGATGGCATCACTGACTCTATGGATGTGAGTCTGAGTGAACTCCAGGAGTTGGTGATGGACAGGGAGGCCTGGCGTGCTGCAATTCATAGGGCTGCAAAAAGTTGGACACGACTGAACAACTGAACTGAACTGAACTGAGATCTTTTACTTCTAAAAATGTAACTTCTTGAATAGATAATACATTAACAAGGCTAAAACATCAGAAGATATCTGAAGCATTTTCACAAAAGTCTCCCTTCGGTGGCTTCTCTTAGTCTTTGGTCCCTATCCATTCTCCTCCACTCTTATTAGTCTGAGTTTCTTTACATGCCAATAAGCATTCAGGAATAATCTCTTTTACACAGTGTAGCATACTGTTCACGCTGGTCTACATCTGACTTTTTCCTTTTAATATATAGCTTGAGGATCTTTCTGTATCTGCTCACAGAGAGCTTCCTCATTAAAAATTTTTTCCCAAAATTTGATAGTGTTTCACTGTATGAATGAGCCATAAATTAATTATCCAGTCCTCTTGTCTACGAACATTTAGGTTGCTTCCACCACTTTTGCTATCATAACTAATAATGGGAGGAATGCATAGTGACAGTATACATGTCACTATATGCATGAATGATATCTTTCAGGTAGACTTCTAGAAGTAGAATTGCTGGGTGGGAAGGTAAGTGCACTTTCAGTTTTGAGAGATATTGTCAAGCTGCTCTCTGCAGATGTTGTCCCATATTATCCTTCTAATTTTCCCCAGGCCCTTGCCTACAGAGTGTATTATTGTAAGTTGAAAATTCTTAGTGAAATATGTTTTCAGTGTAGTTTTAATTTACACTTATTTTATGAATTTTAAGTTGAACATCTTTTCATATATTTAAGGCCCATTGTGTTTCTTTTCTCTGTGTGGTCTTTCATATTCTTTGCTCATTTTTATTTTTTTTCTTTGCTCATTTTTATATTGGGTTATTAATGGATTTCTCTTTTTGTTTTATGAGTTCTTTATATAATAAGAAAATTAGCTTCTAGTTATACAAGTTACAAATATTTCCTCAAAGTTTATATTGTCTTTTGACTTTGTTTATAGTATTTTTGCCATGTGGGAATATTTTCTTTTTAATGTTGCTAAATATATCAGTCTTTTTGGTATATATGACTGTTTGAATTTACTCATAGTTAAAAATATTTTCCCACTTTGAGAGAGGAGCTTATTAAAACAGCTCAACATATTATAATTTTATGATTATTTACAACAGGACTTTTACTGCATAAATTGCTCTCCTCCCTTGCCCCACATTAGTACATTAGATAAGCATGATATGATCAAAAGTGACTACACTTAAAAAAAAATATTTGTTTTTATTTACTTACTTAATTTATTTATTTGATTGTGCCAAGTCTTGGTTGCAGCATGTGGGATCTAGTTCTCTGACTAGGGATTGAACCCCAGGCACCCTGCATTGGGAGCATGGAGCCTTAGCCACTGGACCATCAGGGAAGTCCTGTGACTACTCTTTTAAACAGAAAAATGTCCATATTCAGATATTTTTAGACATTTTAATTTATGATATTCTAGTCACATATAAAACAGAAAACCTTAGCTGTCACATTCAAAGCTAGATAGCAGGTTCAAAACTAAAGACGTGAAAGTGAAAGTCACTCAGTTGTGTCCAACTCTTTGCGACCCCATGGACTATACAGTCTGGATTTTTCTAGGCCAGAATACCGGAGTGGGTAGCCTTTCCTTTCTCCAGGTGATCTTCCTAACCCAGGGGTCAAACCCAGGCGGATTCTTTACCAACTAGCTATCAGGGAAGCCCAAAGACATGAAAAGATCTCAATTTAGAATATAGTGCCCCCCTCAAAAAAATTAAATTAAAGCACAAATAAGGGAATTCCCATGGAGAAGGCAATGGTACCCCATTCCAGTACTCTTGCCTGAAAAATCCCATGGTTGGAGGAGCCTGGTAGGCTGCAGTCCATGGGGTTGCTAAGATTAGGACACGACTGAGAGACTTCACTTTCACTTTTCACTTTCATGCATTGGAAAAGGAAATGGCAACCCACTCCAGTGTTCTTGCCTGGAGAATCCCAGGGACGGGGGAGCCTGGTGGGCTGCCGTCTATAGGGTCACACAGAGTTGGACATGACTGAAGTGACGTAGCAGCAGCAGCAAGGGAATTCCCTAGTGGTCCAGTGGTTAGGACTTGGCACTCTCATTGCTGAGGGTCCAAGTTCAGTCTCTGGTCAGGGCATTAAGATCCCAAAAGCCACACAGTGTGGCAAGGAAAAAAAAAAACTAAAAAAATTTTAAATGGGCTACATTTTCACATCAAAGAAAGAATTTCCATGAAGGGGATTGATGCCTATAATATATATATATGTGTGTGTGTGTATTAAATATTTTCAGAACTGAATACTCAGGTAAGGCAGTCATAACAAACTCTGGATCCACCTTAATCCATCAAAAATCAATACATATTTAGCAGGTGCCTGCTGTGGCATGGCACTGCTAGGCACTGTGGGGAATATAAAGAAGTTGAGGGGTCATTGTTCATGTTTACTCTTCAACATTTCACATTATTTTTCACATATTTATGTGATCATTTAGGTACTAAGTTATATTTCTAAGGTATTTAGCTGGCAAGTCATCCAGAAACTTTGGCCAAGAGAGAGCAAATATGAGTAACCATGAGATTTTTGTTACTAAAATTAAAGAAAGAAAATAGTTGACATTTCACTTCTTCACAAACTTGAAGGGCATAAGAAGACCAACTGCAGCCTCCCTTAAATTTATTTATCTTGCGCTCTCTCTGCAACTGCTCCCACAGTGGGGTGAAGAGAGGTAAATTTTGGTCATCTTGCCACTCTACACCTAACTCCTTCCATCTTAGGAATACAGTTTTATGATCATTGCCTTTGGTGCACTAGTATATTAATAGTATCCCTATAAAATGTAAACGGTTCTGCAGTCTTTTGTTATTTCTATTATTTTATGCCATGCATTTAAAGTGACATCTAACATGTTTGGGAAACAGTGATAATATGTAAAGGTTTGTGAAGTCAGAAAATACATCTGGATTATTTTGCACGCATTTTTGCAGCCTTAGGGAAGTAAGTACCATTTAGAAGATAGCAGAGATTGGGTACTTCCCTGGAGGTCCAGTGGTTAAGAGTCAGCCTTGCAGCGCAGGGGACAAGGCTCAGATCCCCAGTTGGGGAACTAAGATCCTACATGTTGTGGAGAAACTAAGCCCGTGCATAGCAACTCTGAAGCCCACATGCCGCAACTAAAGAGTCCGTGAGCCATGATGAAAGATCTTGCATGATGCAACAAATATCCCATGTGCCACAACTATGACCTGATACAGCCAAATAAATAAATAAAAAGACGGGGAGCATAGACCTGACTTCATGATCCTCTTTCTTTCTTTATTTTTTTTTCATGATCCTCTTTCATTGTGTAATATATTTCGAGAAAGGGCCTTCCCAGCCTGGATCTGTATTTCCAGCTTCCCTTATGGGAGGGACCATGCGCTAAATTTGCATTGGTGGAATATGAACAGAAGCTGTTGTATATCACTTTCAGGTCAGGTTTAAGAAATGTGGGTGCCATCTCCAAGTTCTCTCTTTGCTGATTGGCTGCAGAGAGTGACAAGGCCCTGGGAGATGGCAGAACCATGGGAGGGGAGGAATCCCCCGGATCTGAATCACCAGAGGGAAGACAGATATCCACTGAGCAGGAACAGTAACACCAGGCTGTTATATGAGGAAGAAATACACTTCTGTTGTCTTAAAATCTCTGAGATGTTGGGGTTTACGTGTTATAGCAGGTAGTGCTACCCTAATTTTTTAAAAAAAACAACCTTTCATTATGTTTCATTTTTTTGTAATATAATTCCAGTATGGAATGTAGCCTCACTCCTCTATTTCTGCTATGTAAGCTTGGTCCCTCTGTCCTTATGGAGGTTATAATTTAGGGAACTGTTCTGTCTTTAGCCATGTTCTCATTTAGTGACCTGAATTAACAATAGAGCATCTAGAAAAAAACTTGCAGACAAAGCTGAAATGGGTAGCATGATGTTCTTTGAGAGACTCAAGATTCAAAATTTATCAAGATTGGTCAAAAGGAACAAGATGAAATTTAGGCATGATTAAAATGATACACTTTCATAGACAGTGATTTGAAACAATTGTAACAATTCAGACATTATTATGAACTGGGATAGGCAATGTTCGATTAGTAATGGAAGAAAAAAGGAATGTGTAAGGAAAAAGTGATTCTTATGCTCTGAGTGATGCAGTTTACTCTCCAGTTATCTGAATAAAAAATCTGAGGCAGAACGTGTTAGATTGTCATCTATATACTTTAAGTGCATATGGCTCAGACATAGAGAGTTCCCTTCACTTGGAAAACCTTGCTTACTTGAAAAACAACATAAGGCATACATCAGAAAGACTGGATTTAAAAGATTAAAACCCACAGTTTTAAACATTCATTATGGTGGTAGTTCAGTCTCTAAGTTGTGTCCGACTCTGACAGAGGTATATGTCAGGCTCCTCTGTCTATGGGATTCTCCAGGCAAGAATACTGGAGTTAGTTGCTATTTCCTTCTCCAGGGGATCTTCCTGATCTAGGAATCAAACCTAAGTCTCCTGCATTGCAGGCAGATTCTTTACCAACTGAGCTAAAAGTCCATGGAATTCTCCAGGCCAGAATACTGGAGTGGGTAGCCTTTCCTTTCTCCAGGGCATCTTCCCAACCCAGGGATCAAACCCAGGTCTCCCACATTGCAGGTGGATTCTTTACCAGCTGAGCCACAAGGGAAGCCCCAAAATTCATTAGAACTCATGTTTACAGAAAAAAGGGGAACTCATTCTATGTCAGACTCTGTCTAGGTGCTGACCCCAGCGGGGAAATAAGAGTTCTGTGTGAAATTACCACAACAAAAATCACTCATCTTTATAGTGCTCTAGAGCAGCTCTGTCCACTGGAAATATAATGTGAGTCACATATGTACTTTTAATTTTTTAGCAGCTACATTAAAAAGGAAAAAGAAACAGGTGAAATTTTAGTAATAGATATTATTTAACTGGTCATCTCAACGTATATTCCATGTGCAAAATTATTAATGAGATATTTTATCCTCTTTTCATACCAAATATTCAAAATCCAGTGTATATGTTACACTAGCAGCCTGTCTCAGTTCACCAGACACATTCCAAGTATTAGTAGCCCCACGTGGCTAGTGGTTGCTGCAAGAGCACAGTTCTAAAGAATTCATTGTCTCATCTAATCTTCATAGAAACCCTCTGCCAAAGGTATTATTATTCACATTTTGCAAATTTAAAACTTTCACAGGAATGAAGTAATTACTCCAAGACACCCAGACATAACAGAAGAGTCAGGGCTGGAACCCACTTCCTGATGGGCAACACATCTCGGGTTAAGTAGGCCGAAAGGGAGTCAAACGAACTGGCTTCAGATCCTGGCTCTGACATTTGCTCAGCTGTGTTACCTCAGGCACGCTTTTTTCACTCTGACATTTTATTTCATTAGCTGAAACCTGGTGATAATAACACTTATAGGCTATTGTGGGATTAAATAAGATGATGCCTGCAAAACGCTCAATGCAGCACCCACCCATGGCAAGGGCTCCATGGAAGCTCATGGTTATCACCTTGACAACAAGCCCAGTGCTCCTCTTTCCTTCCCACACTGCTTCCTGGAGCCTCACCTTCCGTTCACTGAGGGTTCGTTCTCAATGTGTGACTTCTACCAGGAACCAAGGAAGTGGATGTTGGTTCTAACTCTACTACCAGCCTCATCTCAATACATTACAGCTGCTTTGCTGTCATTTTTGCTGTTGTCATCTTCCAACAGTACAGGGTGAGATGACTTAATAAACCTAGCAATGTTGGAAGCCAGCCACACAGTCTCATTCTGAGACCCCTCTGAAGAACACCCTCATGACTGCAGGGATTGCAGGAGTACCTGTCACTTGGTTCAGGACTGTCCAATCCTTTCTTCATGCCCTTTGCAATCTGCAAGGCTGAAGGCAGGAGGTAGGATGTCCCCAAGCAGAAGCTGGGGTGTTCACACAGTCTCCTCCCCGCCTGGCACTGGTATCCCCACTTATCTGCAGTGTTGCAACCTGACCCCTTCCCCCAGAGCCAGGTTTAACTGCCCACAAGCCAGTAACAGTGTTTTTTTTACCACCCTGAACGAAATACTTTAATAAAATATAAGGTTGGAGTATTGAACACACAAGTAGTAATATTGTGGTGCTCATACATGAAATGCCTGCTGGTTAATGGCTGCCCCCCAAAGTGTTTTCTTGGTCATCAAAGGGAATGGCTTTACCCAACACAGGCTCTCAAAAGACTGACACAAAATGAAGTGAATCATAGTTCATTCACCCATTCAACAGATATTCACTGAGCCCCTATCATGGGCCAGGTGTTGTGCAGGGTGCTGGGGAAGCTATGGTGGGCAGAAAAGAACTGCTGCCTTCAATGACCTTATCTTTAGAGGGGGATGTAGATAGAAATCAAATATAGAATTACTAACTGTAGTAAGAGCTACAGACGAGAGGGAGCAAACCACAGAGAGATCTGATCTGGTCTGCAGGTCAGAGGAGGTTGCCCTGAGAAAGTAAGGTCTGAGCTGAGGAGGCTTAGAGTAAGTGAGGACCTGGAGGGATAGAGGAGGTGTCTTGGCAGAAGGGAAAGTGTAGCAAGGATTATGCTGGGGTCATCTCAGGTCTAGGATAGTAGACTGTGTATCAAGACTTTCTATTATACGAAGGTCCACTGTGTGTCCTACTCGTTTCTAAAATCAAGTCTCCAAGGGAATTCCTGGAAGTTCAATGGCTGGACTCAGCACTTCCACTGTAGGGGATCCCATTCGATCCCTGATCAGGGAACTAAGATCCTGCAAACTGTTTATCATGGCCATGCCAAAAAAAAAAAAAAAAAAATCTCCTAAATAAGAAAAAGAAAAAAGCTTT
>SJYV01026330.1:310724-325133 GCA_006410875.1 Neotragus pygmaeus
GCAAAAAAAAAAAAAAAAAACTCTCCTAAATAAGAAAAAGAAAAATGCTGTCCCAAACTTCTGAGAGAAGCAAGCTGGATGGGCAGGTAGGAGAGGTTCCCCTTGGACACCATCCGGGGACAGTGACAGGTGTCCTGCTCACAAGCCAGATCTTTCAGGTTTGTCCAGACTTGAGAAAACTGGACTCAGTAACAGTGGAGGAGCCATCTTCCCACCCTTGCACTGATGGCAGCAGGGGTTGAATGTCATGAGGGGCAGGGTGGTGGCTTGGGTCTCTTTTGTCAACCAGTGGCTGAAGCAATAAGGAAATAGCAGATGCAGAACGTGGTCGGGGTGGGAAAGGCAAGAACAGCAAGGGCATCTCCCACGGAGTTTGAGGGAGTGGAGAGGGCGGATTGGGGTGCTGGGGCCTCACCCAGTGACTTCAGTGTACTGGGGGCTTGTCACTAGAGATTACTGCATTTTTTAATGCCCATGTCTGGCCTCCAGGTTGTCAGGTTGTGAGAATATAAAGCTCAAAAAATGTCCAGATTTGGGACTTCCCTGGTGGCCCAGTGGTTGGGACTCCATAGCTCCGCTGCAGAGTGTCCAGGTTCAAGCCCTGATCTGGGAACTAAGATCCCACAAGCCATGCTGCATGGCCCACCTCCCTCCACCCGACTCCCCCACCCCCCGCTGTCAAAAAAATGTCTAGACTTGGGAGCTGTGTCCCTCTTCTCCCCCGTTCTCTCTTCCTCTTCTCTTCCTTTCCCTTCCCTTCTCTTATCTTCCTCCTCCTTCTTTTTTGGGGGGAAAATCCTTGAGTTTTGGACACATTGAGTTGCAAGTGCCTTTGAAACATCCAAATGATGTTAATTAGCGGCTAGACAGGTAACTAGTTTGCAACTTAGAAGGGGAGACCTGGGTTAGAGATCTGTGTGTGAGCTCATCGACATACATAGCACTTGAAACACTGGGCATGAATGCAAGGTTGGGGGAGAAAGCAAGAGAGAAAGGGGTCCAGGAAAGACCTTGAAGAGCCTCAACATGCAACAGCTGAATGAAAATGAGTCCACAAGACAGCCAGACCAGTAGGGTCAGTGAGGAGAGACACCTGTAGAAGATGTTGTCCCGAAGGCTAAGGGAGGCTGTAGGAAAGAGAGTGTGGTTCCCCAGAGCTGAATGTTCCTAGGAAGTAAAAAATGGAGCCTGAAGATGCCCACTGGACCTAGTGGGTCATAGGTCATTTTTTATCTTGGCGGAAGATGTTTCTAGGGAGTGATGGGGGCTAGAGGTTGGAAATAAATAGTAAGTTGGGAAATGGAGACAACAGGTATAAACAACCCTTTCCAGAAGCTTGATTATTCTGTTAGAGCTTGCAAATGTGAACTTGAATCCTGTGCATCAGGACTCACTGAAGCGAATATCATATTTCAGTGGAAAGGGAGCCCTCGTTGGTCAATGGGAAATCCACATACTAACGGCACTAGTGCTCTCCTCAATGAATCTGCCGAGCATGGATTCTGGTGGGATTGCTACATATATCGTGGCATCAAGACAGATGTTTTTATTTTGGATATCCACCTGTAAACCTCAACAGCATGATCTGTACATGCAGATGGTTTTGTAAACAATTACTGATGAGGGGAGGCACTTTTAGCCCATTGATCTACGAGGAACAGAAAGTGACAGGAAAAGAGACTAATCACAGTGATGGATGTGTGCATCAGAATTCCTGATTCACAGCATGCATCAGCACCCAGGTCTCACCACCACTGCCTATGACACTTCAAACAGCATTAAGGCCATCTTAAAGCCAAAGTGGGGAAGGGGGGTCTGCTATGGAAATGCAGGCGTGTGGCATTCATTCAGCTCTGACGAATGTGAACTACAAGGACAAGCAAGAGTGTGGGACCAGATTTTTGGAAACTGAAACATTTACTAGTACCCACAGCTTTGATGCCTAAAGTCAAAGGCAGAGGACTATTTCAGTCATTTTGGACCCCAATACTTCAGACATTTTGACTCATTTGAAGACACCGACAACACTCACTTGGTTCTAAATCAGCATATATATATATATTTTTGATCTGTGTACATATGCCTCAAAATTCCTAACTCTAAATTCTGATACCAAAGCCTCTGACTTAGAGGCAGATACTTGTTTTTATATTTTATCCTTTTTACCTGGAAAGAAGCGGATCCTGGAAAGTTGAAATACATGTCAGGAAAAGAGAGAATGTTTGAAACTTTCAAATCGGTATTCATTAAGGCAAGTATCTTGACAGCACATCATATTGACAGCAGACATACCATACAGTGAGAACGCTGGTACTCACTTAAAAACGGCTTCGGGCACACTTGAAACGTATTTATTGAGCATGCATAAATTAAAGGGAAGGGTTTTCAGAAACAGTTATCTGACAGTGACAGTTATCTGTGTTCAGACATCTGGTGCTTGTCTCTCAAGCCTGAGCTCCTCGTTGGGTTTAAGAAAGATGCCAACACTGCCAAAATATCTCTTTCGCGCCCCAATTCACTTTAATAAATACTGATGTCTCCAAGTCTTCCGAGGAGGAGAAGGAGGCAGGTGGTTTGAGGACAGTGCGGGCAGTGTCAGAGGACCCCTGGGGTCTCCTTATAACCAGGGAGAGAAGACAACCTCTTGCCTGGGGTGATTTTAGAGTGCCTGGAAAGGACCCTCAGAAAGGTGGGTGGGAATGATGATGAATTACAACCACAAAACTCCCCCACTGTATAAGTCAGGAGTCCCTCTAACAGGAGCTAGAGATAAAATGTAAATGCTTAAGACTCTGCAGGAGATAATTCAGAGAATTAAATTCACCCTCAGGTGGAAATGACGCTTCCAGAAAACCGGTTGATCCTGAAAGAAGGAGTGTGGGAGAAAGACCAGGCAGGAGGGCAAGGGCTGCTTCAAGGACTGAGGTGTGAAGGAAGGGTGACAAGAACCACATTCTGGCTTTGGTTCAGAACTGGGGATGACTGGTACAGAATCTGTCTGCAATGAGGGAGACCTGGGTTCGATCCCTGGGTTGGGAAGATCCCCTGGAGAAGGGAAAGGCTACCCACTCCAGCATTCTGGCCTGGAGAATTCCATGTATAATCCATGGGGTCGCAAAGAGTCAGACACGACTGAGTGAACTTCACTTTGGGTCTGACTGGGAGGCAGGCACAGAGANGGGTTGGGAAGATCCCCTGGAGAAGGGAAAGGCTACCCACTCCAGCATTCTGGCCTGGAGAATTCCATGTATAATCCATGGGGTCGCAAAGAGTCAGACACGACTGAGTGAACTTCACTTTGGGTCTGACTGGGAGGCAGGCACAGAGAGAGAGAAAGTGTGAGAGATGGGAGTGGGTTTTCTGCATTCTTGGGAGCAGGATGGTGGGCTTGTCAGAGAGAGGGCATTTCAAAAAGATACCACCCTTTGGCTGCCTTCTCTGCAAGCCTCAGGCACTTCGTTCACAAGGATGCCTCCGATGTCTTTTCATCCATCTTGACAACTGCCACGTCGGCACAGGACCTTAAAATTTGTTGCAAGACACCGTTTTCGGATATGCTTTCGGACATATAATCAATCCTGTCCATCACCTTCACTTTCTGAGAAAATCAAAGTGATAGTTGGTGGGGACCAAATCATATTTAGGGGAAGGACCCTGCTGAATTCTTCTATCACTAGTTTAATAATATGGTTTTAGCATTTGCACATATATTCTTAAATAACATTTGGATCTTAAGAATTTGTATGTGTCTGGGTATACATGAACTTACCATGATTAGCTTAAAACTTTTATTTCTTAAAAAAAAAAACACAACACTTTTTGTGTGTGTGAGAGAGACAATATAACCTAGTGTTTAAGGGAGTAGGTCCTGGGGCCAGATGGCCAGAGTTTGAATTCCAGTTCACCTGTCTGCTAGCTGTGCGACCCTGAGAAAATTACTAAACCTCTCTGTGCCTTACTTTCCTTATCTGTAAATTAGACATGACAATTGTACCTGCTTCCTAGAGTTGTTATGAAGATGAAGTGAAATCATATGTGGAAAGTCAAGCCAATATCTGGCATGTAGTAGCACCTAACAAATGTCAGCCACTTCTGTTGGTGTTTTAGGGTTTTGCTTCCTATATCCTTCCAGTTCCCTAAGCCACAGTTCAAGACGTTCCTCTGTCTTCTGTATTTCCTGCAAATCGGCAGCTGGTTATCTAAGGTTTTGTGGTGTTAGTGACTGCTGTTGCTGAGTGCCTAGATTCTTTAATTCATTGGGGATTGGAAAATGGTGATATTCTATCGTTTATTTTTTAATTTATTAATTAGGGTACTTTATCTTAAAAATGCTTCCCTTCGTCTACTACTTGGTTATTGTTTAGTTGCTAAGTTGTGTCTGACTTTTGCAACCCCGTGGACTGGAGCTGATCTGGCTCCTCTGCCTATGGGATTTTCCAGACAAGAATACTGGAGTGGGTTGCCATTTCCTTCTCCAGCAAGGCCCTTACTGCTTGGTAGCTAAGCAGTAAAATTCATTAGAAGGTCAAAATAAATGCTTGATTTAATTTACTAGTTATTAAAGATAAGAACTATCATTTTCTGAAGATGACTTTTAAAATACCAGTACGAACTCAAATTGGGACATAGCTGATTGTTTCAGTTGGTTACAATGATCTTTTCTGGCGTTACAATTGTCCCATCTTTGGCTGTGGGAGTCTTTCTAAGTTGACTTTCATGACAAGTCTTTAATCACTCCTCGCTATCCAATAAAACATGATGTCCAGGCTGGTCTTCTATATCTCCAATTTCAGAAATGGAACCAACTGTTTCTCCAACAAACTCTATTTGTGTGTGTGTGTTTTGTTTTTGTTGTTTTTATTTTTAGTAGAAAATGGTATTTCAAGACTGCAATCTGGGTACTATAGATATTTATTGCTCCTGGATGGGTCATTGTTCCTAGGCCTCTTCAGCTGATAGAGCTAGAATGGATAGATCAAGTGATAGATTAATAGATAAATATAAACTGTCTCATGAGTTCCTACTGATACTTCCCATTCAGACTCAGGACTAAAATATTTTCTGTTTATTTTTTTGTTTGTTTTTGTTTTCGCTGCAGCTTTCAGGGTCTCAGTTCCCTGACCAGGGATTGAATCTGGGCAAAACAGTGAAAGCCAAGAATCCTAACCACTAGGCAGCCAGAAAACTCCCCTGCTTTTTGTGTTTTTAATCTTAGGAAGTTTTATTAGTCATATATGCTTCAGTAAGAATTAGCTAGTGAAAGTGAAAATCTCTCAGTCGTGTCTGACTCTTTGCGACCCCAAGGACTAAACAGTCCATGGATTTCTCCAGGCCAGAATACTGGAGTGGATAGCCCCTCCCTTCTCCAGGGGATCTTTCCAACCCAGGGCTTGAACCCAGGTCTTCTGCATTGCAGGCAGATTCTTTTCCAGCTGAGCAACAAGGGAAGACCAAAAAGATCAAAAATACTGGAGTGGGTAGCTTATCTCTTTTTCAGGGGATCTTCCCAACCAGGAATCCGACTGGGGTCTCCTGCATTGCAGGCGGATTCTTTAAAAACTGAGCTATCAGGGAAGCCCCCAAGAATTAGCTAGACGTTTCCCATACTGAAAGATGAGAATAAGTTCTCAAGCAAGCTTAAGCAGAAAAGGGAAATTTAGTATAAGGATACACAGAGCTCAAAGATGCAAATGCAGCCAGGCCTCAAGAAGGTGGTGGAACCAGGGACAAGAAAGCCATCAGAGATCAGGGCAGCCCTCTCTGTGGGAAGCTTCTTGCTTTTCTTTCATCAGATCTACTTTCTCCACTTTATCATCCACATGCTTAGTAAAAGGTGTCCAAACCCTTCTAGGCAGTGAGCATTTTCCTGTGTTACAAACATGGGTATTGGGGGTGGAGGAAGGGAAAAGGAAGGGCCATTCCCAGGCAAGAGGGAATCTCAGTCACATGGAGTCCATGTCATGAGGGGTATGAGAGCATAAAGGCTGTGAGCACAAGGAAAGGTGGGCGTAGCTTGTGAAAAGAATGCAGGACTACTGGGTTTTCACTTAACCTTTTCTGTATCACATCTGTCTTATTCTTCTGCTCCAAGAAGCCTGGTTCTCAAGGACACAGGGCAGGATAAAATTAGAATACCACATAATTAATAACCTACTTTATCCCACTTCACACACACAATAGTCTCAAAGTAACATTAATACTACCACTATCAATGTAATTACTGAGAACAGTTAAAACTGGGTTTTTACATATGTTCTCTGCATTGTCCCATTGTTATAGTTGTCTATAGCTACACTGGTGGCTCAGTGGTAGAGAATCCACCTGCCAATGCAGGAGACGTAGGTTTGATCCCAGGGTCAGGAAGATCCCCCTGAGAAGGAAATGGCTACCCACTCCAGTATTCTTGCCTGGAAATCCCATGCACAGAGGAGCCTGGGGGGCTACAGTCCATGGGGTCGCAAAGAGTCTGACACAACTTACCAACCAAACGATGACAACATAGCTACATCATACAAGCATATGGCCTTTTTGCCCTATAGTTTCTGTTTTACCTCTCACTCTGTCTTAGTCGGACACAACTGAACCAACCTAGCATGCACACACACAGTCTTGGTTCTATGAGTAACCTTATATTTAACATTCACACCAGTCCTTATGTTGATATTTTTCTAGTCATTTTGATTATCTTAATTGTGAATTAAAAAAAAATTTTTTTTGCTGCACCATGCAGCTTGTGGATATTAGTTCCCTGACCAGGGATCAAACCCACAGCCTTGACAATGAAAGTGCGGAGTCCTAACCACTGGACCACCAGGAAATTCCATAACCAATTTCATTAACTGTGACTTTAAAAAAAAGTCTTTATTGAATTTGTTACAGTATTACTGCTGTTTTATGTTCTGGCTTTCTGGCCATGAGGCATGTGGGACCCTAGCTCCCCAACCAGGGACCGAACCTTCACCCCCTGCTTTGGAAGACGAAATCTCAAACCCCTGGACCACCAGGGAAGTCCCCAGCTGTGACATTTTAAGAATATCTTTCAAAATTATATTAGCAGGGTTCTCCAAAGAAACAAAACCAAAAGGTTATTGTGCATGTGTGTGCCTGTTTTTCTGCATGTATGTGTATTTATTACAGGGAATTAATTCAGGCAATTATGAAAGCTGAAAAGTCCTAAGATATGCAGTTAGCAAGCTGGAGACCTAGAGAGCTGATGGTATTTGTTCCAGTCCAAAGCCAACAGGCTCAATTCTCAAGAAAAATTAATGTTTCTGTTTGAGTTTGAAGGTGGGGAAAAAAACAATGTCCCAGCTTACTCCCAGGAGGGTCAGCCGTTTTTTCATCAGACCTTCAACTGATTGGATNTTCCAGTCCAAAGCCAACAGGCTCAATTCTCAAGAAAAATTAATGTTTCTGTTTGAGTTTGAAGGTGGGGAAAAAAACAATGTCCCAGCTTACTCCCAGGAGGGTCAGCCGTTTTTTCATCAGACCTTCAACTGATTGGATGTGGCCCACCCACATTAGAGACCACAATCTGCTTTAATCAGTCTACTGATTTAACTGTTAATCTCATGTCTGACCAAATATCTGTGGCCCATGTAAGTTGATATACAAAATTACCCATCACAGAAGCAGAGGGCAGGAATACTTTTTCTTCCCCCTAACATCAACAAGAAGTCATTCATTCTGCTGGCTCATTCACAAGGCCAGACTTAGTAATGGTGCTGGTATTATATGAAAGGCTGCAATTTAAAGAGCATTACATGTATTATCCCATCTCCAAACAAACCACAGTCCATATATCCAGAAACTGAGACTTTGAGAAGTAAAGCAATTTATCCAATGTCATAGAGGTAAGTAATGAAGTGGGGATTTGAATAAAGATCTCCTTGATTTCCAGCACTTTGCTCTTAACCACTATGCTAGATATCCTGGAGAAACCACGGGCTTATAAGGATAGAAGGTGATGCTTTCTATCCTGTGGTACACAGTTCAACTAAGTGATAATTACATGTGCTCCAAGCCTCACAATCTCTTTATATATACTTTGAAAAAAAAACAGATTTAAAATAGTAGATAAGTGAGAAAAGAATAAACCTCTTTATCACCAAATTGTTTTTTAGCCATGCTGGGCAGCTTGTGGGACCTTAGTTTCCCTACCAAGGATTGAACCCAGGCTCTTGGCAGTGAAAGTGCCAAGTCCTAACTGCTAGACCACCAAGGAGTTCCACATGACCAATTTTTAGATTTGCTTACTGTAATGTAAAACTTCAAGAAGCTCATTTCTCCATTTCTAGAGTCCACAAATAGTGGTATGTGGGTTATGAAAGCTGTGATACTTAAAACAATTAAAAGAGAAAAATAATTTTGGACAAAATATACATATAAAATGGCATTACATAAAATATATGTACAGTTCAAAGAGTAATAAAATAAACACTCATGGATCCATCTTTCTACCTGAATTGTATCTATTAATTTCTACTACTTTTGGAAATTAGAAGTAGATGGAAATATTTTGTACATGTGCTTATCTATGAAAGTGAAAGTGAAGTCATTCAGTTGTGTCTGACTCTTTGCGACCCTATGGACTGTAGCCCCCCAGGCTCCTCCGTCCATGGGATTTTCCAGGCAAGAATACTGGAGTGGGTTGCCACTTCCTTCTCCAGGGGATCTTCCCAACCCAGGGATCGAATTTGGGACTCACATATTGCAGGCAGACTACCATCTAAGCCACCAGGGAATCTATAGGCGAGAGTCAAAAGTGCCAAGCTGATTTAAGAGCTGGTTTGAGCCTCTTGGAGACTTGTCTTTTCCAAAATAGATTCAGAGGAACCCCAGGCCTATGAAAAAAGGGATTCTATAGTCAAATAAGTTTGGAAGAACAGTGCATATTCCATATCCACCTTCCACTGAAATCTGGAAGGGACATATTAACATATGAGGAATGTTTTAAATATGCAGGAATCTTTTAAATTCTTGTAGTTCTTTTAAAATCTTGTAAATTCTGAGAAACTCTGGATTTCCCCAACATATTTGACCATCAGAAACTTTTACGTGGCCTGTTCAAACTGAGTTCAACTTGTCTTCCCTTGGGGAAATGCCAGCACAGGCGCCTGGTGGTGACTAGGGCATAAATGGAAGCTTTCCTGACCAGTGATGCTGATGGAGCACAGTCTGAATGATCAAACCTCTGGACTCCTGAGAAAAGCAGAGGTTCAGGAGGTTGGGGGGAATGGGGACAGTCAGAGGAGTCTAGTCAAGGAGATGGGCAGAGGTGAGAGCCAACACAAAAAAGTTTGCTTTGCTGGTCCAAGGCAATACAGCTGTGCAACTGGGGTGGTGGTTTCCAGGAGGAAACCATGAAAAATCAAGCATAAGAGCCTATTACTTGGTTTGTGTTTTAACCAGTTGGAGTCTCTTAGTTCAGGCTACTGTAACAGAAAGCCACAGACTGGAAGTTTAAACAACAAACTTTATTGCTCACAGTTCTGGAGGCCAGGAAGTCCATGTCCTGGCAGATTTGGTGTCTGCTGAGGGCTCTTTTCCTTGCAGATGGCCACCTTCTCACTGTATGCTCACGTGAATAGAGAGAGAAAACTCCAGTCTCCCCCTCTTCTTGGAAGGACATTAGTCACATTATAGGGGCTTCATCCTAACGAATTCATCTAAACCTATCTACCTCCCAAAGGCCCCACTTCCAAATACTATTATATTGGGGATTAGGGCTTCTACATATGAATTTTGACAGGGCATAAATATTCAGTCCACAGCAGTCTCATTAACAATGATTGCCTTAACAATTATTGTACAAAATTTTGTTGTCCTATATGTTTACGAATACAAGCTGCTAAGCAAAATGTGTCAACGCATTGTGAAGCTGTCCCCAACCAGCATCTGAACATGGACCCTTTTCTTATACCGTCTATAAAAATTAACTCAAAATGGATTAAAGATCTAAATGTGAGACCTGAAACTATAAAACAACTTAGAAGAAAACATAGAGGAAACCTTCATGATATTGAAATTGGCGGTGATTTCTTGAATATGGTATCAAAAGTATAGGCAACAAAAGTGAAAGCAAAAATAGACAAATGGGACTACACCAAACTCAAAAACCTCTGTGCAGCAAAGGATGCAATCAGGAGAGTAAAAGGCAACATACAAAATGTGAGAAAATATTTACAAAACATATATCTGATTAGGGATTAATATCTAAAATATATAAATAATTCATACAACTCAGTAACAACAACAAAAACACCCACAAAAGACCCAGTTTTAAAATGAAGAAAGGACTTTAATGGATATTTGTCCAAAGAAGATGTAAAAATGACCAAGAAAACATAAAAAGGTGCTTAACATCACTAATCATCAGAGAAAGCAAATAAAAATCACAATAAGGTATCACCTCACACCCTTTAGGATGGCCACTATCAAAATGAAAAGGCAAGCAAGCAAAAAGAAAATAGCAAGTGTTGGCAAGGATCTGGAGATATTAGAACATTTGCACACTGTTGATGGGATTGTAAAATGGTGTAGCTGCACTAGGAAAGAGTATGGAGTTTCCTCAAAAGAATAAAAATAGAACTACTACCTGATTTAGTAATCTCACTTCTAGGTATATATCCAAAATAACTTAAAATCATCTTGAAGAGCTATTTGCACACCCATGTTCAGTGCAAATTTGCACGCATCAACAGATGAACGGATATAGATACAATGGAATTCTATTCCCTTTAAAAAAGAAGGAAGTCCTGTCATTTGCCAAAACACAGAAGAACCTTGAGGATATTATGTTATGTAAATAAGCCAACCACAAAACACAAATGCTACATGATTCTATCTAACATAGTCAAATTCATAGAAACAGAAAGTATAAAGGTGGTTATCAGTGGCTGGGGGGAAGGGAAACGGGGAGTAGTTTAATAAGCAGATTTCAGTCATGCAAGATGAAACAGCTATAGAGATCGCTGTGTAACAGTGTGCATTTAGTTGACACTATCATATTGCACACCTAAAAATAAGAGGGCAAGTTTATGTTATGTGTTTTTTACCACACGCCAAAAAAAAAAATGCCTTGTCCAGTAACCTTCTCAGATTCTGCTTTGAATAATGTTCCTCAAGCAGTACCTTCCAGTCAGAGCCTGGGTGACTTATTTTCCAAGTTCCTTCTAGAAAAGAAATATAAAACTGACTTTTCTGAGTACTTCAAAAGCTATAATGATGAAGAGAAACCATCCTGACCTCAAGGAGTCAGGCAGGGCAGTTCAGGGCAAATACAGGGAGCTGTATTTGCAAGTAAGGACATGACAGCCCAGAGTAACACTGGTGGGGTGGGGAGGAGGCGGTCCCAGAGGAAGCTGCCCTGAGGAAGGGCAGAGCTGGGACCAAGAGCCACTCTACAGGCTGGTGTGCAGCTGGAGACAGAGGAAGGTCACCAGGACAACTGGAAAAGCCCCCATAGCAGTGGAAGGGCAACGTGAGCAACTCAGACTCTCAGAAAGGGAGCCTTAGTTCTGGGAATGACACTGCCAGAATGAATGAGACTCAGAATCCAACAAGGGCTACGCACTATTTCTAAAAGCCAACACCGGTAAATTGCTTGATATTTAATCCTCAAGAGGGTCAAAGTTAATCACCATTTTTGATTCCTTTGAGACAAGCTTTAAAGTTGAACTCATACTTTTTTAGGTTTTCAAGTTTTTAGGTACTTGAAATAGATGGGGAAACAGTGGAAACAGTGTCAGNATCAGTCCTTCCAATAAATATTCAGGACTGATTTCCTTTAGGATTGACTAGTTTGATCTCCTTGCAGTCCAAGGGACCCTCAAGAGTCTTCTCCAATGCCACCACTCAAAAGCATTAAAAGTATCTATCATAAGTTAAAAAAAGTAATGTTAGCAACCTGTATGTTTGCTAACTAATACCCAACCCTCTTCACTTCTCTGTCACCATCATTTCATCTCTTTGTCTCAAGAAATTTCCATTTTTTAACAGATTGATTTTTTCCAAAATTGAGCTTTTTCTTTTACATGTTTTTATATTTTAAATAGATTTGGATGTAAATATTCCAAAACCGTGCTGATGGCATCTAAATAGAGGTCTATGTATTAGAGGCTCTCAGGAGATGTTGTCAGCATATTAACAGGTATGTGATTTTCCTAGAATTGGTTGGGCTAGTGATGAGCATTTAATGTTTGTGGATTTCTCTGAGATAGTTGATTAGAGCTATGTCAAATTTTTACAATGAAATTTTAAAAATTGTTCATACTGAGAGGATTTTATGCAATTGTGAATTTTGCTTATGTTAGACAAATTTTGGAGAAGGAAATGGCAACCCACTCCAGTGTTCCTGCCTGGAGAATCCCAGGGACAGGGGAGGCTGATGGGCTGCCGTCTCTGGGGTCGCACAGAGTCGGACACAACTGAAGTGACTTAGCAGTAACAGTAGCAGACAAACTTTATTGAAGTCTTGATGAAGCTTATATTTAAGCAAGTTTGTTAAATTTCATTTGAATCAAGGAATTAATCAGTTTATAGGTGTCATTCTCTCTTGTTTTTTTTTTCACAATAGCAGCAATAGCCTCTGCCTCTTTCTCCCTATAAGCAATTCTGTTTCTTGTTCCAATGGAATTGGAAACTCACATAAGCTTAAACCCTCTGAAATGGAAACCCCTGGGATACACTGACATTATAGAAAGTGCTTCATATGATCAACTTTGAGTCTGTGGCCTTTGGGGTGAAAGGAATGTTTTGGTTTTATTTTTCCCTTTGGTTTCCTTTGGATATTTTTTTCTAGGGAGCCATTCTCACCAAAAGGATGAGCTCATGTTCTAAAATAGAAATTATGTTCTGTAACAGAAACTACACCAAAGTTGGCAATCTGCAAGGTAAAAGTCCGTTGTCAACTTTTGTACTTTAGAGAGATGGGTTCAACAAGCAAAACAAAACAATCTGGTTATCTGACACAGGGGTAAAAATGGAACATAATGATAAAAGATGTATTGAGATTTTGTTATAGACAAGGATATTAATGAAAAAAAAATTGTTGAACTTTCTATTAAATTCACTAACAGAGGCTATGGGTACTTAAGAGATGAACCAAAGTAATAATTAAGAGAGCACGTAGACTTGAGGGTACAGAATGGGCCCTATCAGCGTGCTCTGAAATAAAACTACATTTGATTTTGCTAATCCTTACTTGAGAACTCTGAATAGGAACCCCCACCAGTCTGTTTATACTGCCACCCAGTCAGAAGAACTCTCTAAGGGGGAGACTCGGAGACTCTGAATATTCATTGGGAGAACAGGCCTGACTGTCTTCAGCAAGGCTCCTAACCCCATACCTGTTTAGTAGTTGAATAAGCAGTCTATTAGAGCATCAGGATGTTGTGGAACAAGCATGGGCTTTCCTCCACATTGGTTCAAATTCCAGCTGTGTCGTTTATTAGCTATCACACACAGACACATTTTACCTAGATTTTAAACTCTCAATTTTGTCACTGGGAAAATGAGGCTAGCTAAACCTTACTGGTGAAGACAGAATACGTGTTTGAAAACAGCAAGCATGTGGCTAAACAGAGTTGGCATTCGTAGAAGCTGTGTTTAAGCTCTGACCTCAAAAGTAAGCACTTTAAATTTATTTGTTTCATATATATAGTACATATTTTTGATCTTCACCCTATGTTCTTTCTCCATTATATCTGCTTGCTGCTAAGTCGCTTCAGTCGTGTCCGACTCTGTGCACCCCATAGACGGCAGCCCACCAGGCTTCGCCATCCCTGGGATTCTCCAGGCAAGAATACTGGAGTGGGTTGCCATTTCCTTATATCTGCTTAGGCAAATGTTTAAAGCAGCATGTTGTATGCTAACTGTCTGTCCCGTTTCTCTTTTGACACTCTCAGTGCAGTCAAATGCAGACACATTCCACTGGTGTTCCAGGGTTCTGCACAATACTGCCTTCTTCTCCCACTCAAGAAAGTGTTTGCTTGCAAACAGTGGGAGTGCAGCTCATGTCCCCTGGTTTACAAAGTGTAAATTATTTATACGTTTTGACATTTTAATTCTTTTTATAACCAATTTCCTAGAACATACTTCACACCTGATCTTAACAGGTGTTATCTGCTGCCCAAGTGTATTATGACAATGACTAAGACAAGGATCTAGGGAAGAGCAGCACTTCAGGCTGGGAGAGTCAGGGGGAAAAGCCTGATGACAATCTAGGGGAAGAAAGGAGAATTTATTTGAATAGTAATGTTGCTCCAGGATCCTGGTGTTTCTTGTTTGTTTTGACATAAGAAAAAGTAGATAGTTTCGGGCTGGTAGTGCAGATTTCTGGAAACCTCCTGAACAACTGTTAAAGGTCTGTGTATCTGAGGCAAATCGTGCTTACCCGCCTCCCCTGCC
>SJYV01026330.1:325223-356718 GCA_006410875.1 Neotragus pygmaeus
CAGTGATTACTGCTCATATCATGAGGAAGCCATATCCTGGGAAAGTCATAACAGTCCAAAGCATTCCAGGGGATAAATGCACCTATACACTTCAGTCCTCACAGTGTAGTCATTTTGGATGAATCAAGGAATCACACATTTGACATTTCCAGAAATTACTAGGCAATTTGCTGTTTAATCCTGTATCTGGAAAGCCTGTGAAATTGAGTCACTCTAATGCTTGAGACCCTAACTCAGTTATTCTTCAAAAGAAAAAGGGTTAAGTTAGAGAGGGAAATGTGAAGAGTTACCAGGAAGTGCCAGGGCCCAGCATTTCACACTCTTGAGGAACATACACCTTATTAAAAGAGAAAAAATATTGCCCAGCTCTCTGGCATCCACTTGTTACTCAAGTAAGTATAAAACTAAGTAGATTTATGGAAATACTTATTATATTACTGTAAAAAGCACACAAAATTACAGGTTCAAAGAAAATCACAGCTAAAAATCGTTCAAGTTAAATCATTCATTTTATGTGATAAATGATGCTGTTGCACTGAATTCTGTCCACCCAACGATAGTGCCAACTGCAAAGATGCAGGTTCTCTGAGTTCAGCTTGCTTCCTTCTACCAATTTCCACACGATTTTTTTGTCCTATCATCAGGGAAGAGCTCTGGCAGAGTTACTTGCACCACCTCTGTTGTAAATGCAAACTTGGAAGCGGAGATGGCACAGAGGCACTGGATTATAAGGTAGTGCTTCAAACCATCAGGAATATTATATGATAATTTGCTTAGGTCACCATCAAAGAACATTCAAAATTATAAGACTCCCCAGAACACATCTTTAGGTCATAGTCTGACAAAAATTTCCAAAGCCCAAACCTGAGGTACCTTTTCTGTACCACAGCTCCCTTTGGTGGTCTGGTGAAGCTTCAGAATTGCATGTTGCATTAAAAAAAATCATAGGATTGCAAAGGAAACCAATTATATTGAAATTTAGCTATCAATATATTAAAAAATGAAAATGTGATATTAATACATGCTTCTTTATGAATATATTATTCACAGGATCTAGTGGCAGGTCTGATAACATAATTTCTAAGTAGTAATGAGTATAATTGATAGTTTGTGATATCTTCAGCGAAGGTAAAGTGATATTAAAAATATCTGTGATGTCTCTAAATGTCAAAGTCACCAATTTTACTAATATTTCATAAAACTATGAATTTATAATGTCTCATATATTTCAGAATAAGTTAGAGAAAATAAAGATACAACTTTTCCCAAGATTAGCAACCTCTTGAAATCTGTCCTCAGACCTCTAAGGGGTCCCAAGGACCCTAGACAAGGACCCTTGGTCTAAATCTTACCCAAATAAAATGGTTAAAATTATATACATGTATTCAAGATTAATGGCAAGCTTGGGTGATTAAGGAACTGCCCAGGCCCGGACTCAAACCCAGCACTCCTGGTCCGCATATCTCTGAGCTTCTGTGGCAACATACCATGAAGAACTGGACTGTCCTGGCATGAGAAGGCTCTTACTTCGATCTCCTTTACCTTTTTCTCTTCAAAGATTCACTGCAGGGTGAGGTATGTATCCGACCCTTAGCCTTCAGGAACTCCTCCCTGGGAGGAGCCCAGCATTTTACAGTGCACGTGTATGGATCCCACGCCAGGAAGAAAGGCCCTAAAGAGATTCTGCTCATTTCCTATGAGGGAGGGGGTAACTACATAGAGTACAGTGACCTCCTCTGGCTGGGAAGGGCTGCAATGCCCTAGGATTGCTAGGCAACAGGATAGAATTCACTGATGATGGTACCCAGAAATCTGTTACACCCTTGGTAGTCTGGCATGTGTGTGTGTGTATGATGTGACCTATCCCTTCCCTGGAGGTCTAGAAAGGGGCAGAAAAAGTCAAATTTCTAAAAGAACTTAAAGGGGAATTTGGGGTTCCAGCAAGGCTGACGGTGAAGGCTAGGCTTCACCGTAGTATGTTGAAGGCACCCCTTCCCTCATCCCTTTGGGGTGTCCCTCTCCTTCCCACACTACACTATTTTGACATCCTCTCAAAATCTGCTCTCCATTCATGGTCAAGATGCTAAAAGTGACTAGTAAACAAATCCATTGTAAGAATCCAAGTGATAAGACTTCCCAGCTGCTTCCAACAGTGTGGAGAACAGGCAGACTGCGAAACAAGCTCTCTGCATCAACCCCGGGTCAGCCTCTCAGTAACTGTGTGACAGCCCTCTCTGACCCTCAGCTTCCATTTCTGTAACAGAAAGAGGTAAATCCCATCAGAGTCACCAGGAGCATCAGACCTGCCAACCTGAATCTAACCAGGAGGAGCCTATCCGAAAATCTAAATTGAGGGACATTCTGCAAACAACTGATTTGAATGTTTCAAAATGTCAACAGCATGAAAGACCAAAAAGGGAACACAGAGTGTGAGCCTTGATCTAAGAAATAAAAAGTCAAAGCACGTTATCCAGTCTAATGGGAAAATTTGAATATGGACTTAATACTGTTGTATTAATGTAAAATGACCCAGGTTTGATTGTAGTATGGGGTTACCTAGCAGAATGTCCTTTTCCTCAGGAGATATATGCTGAAATACTTTGAGAGTGAAGCATTAACATGTGTGTAATCCCTCCTGAAATGGTTCAGGAAAACATACACAGAGAGATGAAATAAATATGGCAAAATGTGAACTAATGAATCCAGGTCTATGGATGTTAACTGTATTAATTTTACAACTTTTATGTAGGTTTGTACANGTGTAATCCCTCCTGAAATGGTTCAGGAAAACATACACAGAGAGATGAAATAAATATGGCAAAATGTGAACTAATGAATCCAGGTCTATGGATGTTAACTGTATTAATTTTACAACTTTTATGTAGGTTTGTACATTTTCAAAATAAGAGAAGAAAAGGTGTACAGACATCCCTTCACACAGGGCCTGGCACAAGGAAGTAATTGATAAACTATGATTGATTTTTGCATCTACAAAGGGATGATTTCATAAAGCAAAAAAATGACCATAGAAAATGGAATGACAGGCTCTCGCGCTGGATGATGGTGGGACTCACAGTGCTGGGGCCTCCCTGCTGTGCCGGCCACCAAGGGGTGAGGACAGTGTCCCTGACACAGGCAAGAGCTCCTTCTCTCACTTCTGGGAGGAGGACGTCCCAGCCAGCCCAACCCAGGCCATTGGCCGAGTTCACAGCCTGGCCTTGAGGCTTCTTCTCTAGGCAGGATAAGAGATTAGACCTAGAAACGACACTCTTAATCCCAGGCTTGGCGGCTGCGGCCCCCTAGATGCGGAGCAGATGATACTTTTGTGAGAGTGAAAAACAGATGCTCTTCCTCTGGGAGACCCAGCCTATGTCCAGGCACCAGCCATGTAATTGCACACAGCGGCCCTGATTAATCCCTTCTATATAACACTGAATATTCATTGAAAGGACTGGTGCTGAAGCTGAAGCTCCAACACTTTGGCCACCTGATGCAAAGAGCCTACTCATTGGAAAAGACCCCCATGCTGGGAAAGATTGAGGGCAGGAGGAGAAGGGGGTGACAGGGGATGAGATGGATGGATGTCATCACTGACTCAGTGGACATTCAGAAAACTCCAGGAGATGGTGAAGGACAAGGAAGCTTGGTGTGCTGCAGTTCACGGGTCGCAAAGAGTCGGACACGACTGAACGACTGAATAATGACAGTGTAATGTTAGCGTTCATTTATTGAATGCTAGGCATGTTCTGTGACTTATTTCGAAACCTCACAACAATTCTTCAGAACAGATATCATTTTGCTCATTTCACTTGTGGGGGAAATGGTTCAGAGGCTGGTTTGATTGACCTAGCTAGTGAGTGTCTGAGCAAGAGAGCAGGCATCTGAAGCCAGGACTGCCTGACTCCTGTGCTCTCACCCCATGGATGACCACTCTCCAGCCTTCTGTTGGTACAGAGTTTTATGCCGCGTCAAACTCCTTTCCTTGTGTGGTCTGCAAGTCCCCATAACTCCACAAAGTAGAGAAGATGACAAGTGAGGAAAGTGAGCCTTAGAGAAGGGCTTGCTCCAGATCATCAGAGGCGTGTGGCAGAGTGAGGACTGGAATTCGGGAATCGGGTCACTCTGTGTCCCTAGCACCCTAACTGTGCTCGTGCACGCTGTCACGTCTGACTCTCTGCAGCCCCATGGACTGTAGCTTGCCAGTCTCCTCTGTCCATGCAGTTCCCTAGGCAAGAACCCTGGAGTGGGTTGCATTTCCTCCTCCAGGGGTACTCCAAGGTATTCTCTCCCTATTAACCCCTGGAGACTCCTACCCACCTCTTCTGGATGCTTGGCTGGATTAGGAACAAATGAACAGGGCCCCTTCTCACCTCTGCTTTAGGGAAGCCATTCGACTGTTGAAAGTTTCTCCCTTTGGGGAATTCACATGGTCACACTTCAACTCCCAGGCTTCTCTCAGTTTTACTTTTCATGATATCTGTCTCTTATCTATTTTCCTGCCAATCCTGGTCACACTACTTTCCATCCTGCATCTCAGCAAGCCTAGGGCCGAATCCTGGGCTGCTTGCTCCATCTCACAAACCTCTGCCATTGCTTCCTTAGTGGAATATCTCTCCTTCCTTCTAGTTCTCTCCTTTTAAGAAGCAATATGCTAGCCACCAGGTAGATGTTCATTGTGATTCTTGGTTTCTCTTCCTATAGAAGTTCCTCTATTCTCCTTGATGCTGTTTATCCATCCATCCATCCACGTACCCATCCATCCATTCATCCCGCCATCCATCCAATTACTTATCCATTTAGCCATTCATCCTCCCATTCAGAATATACACACACACCTATCCATCCATCCATCTATTCATTCATCCATTTATTCACATACTCATCCATCTATTCTGCTGACCTTCCACTTATTCAGCCTTTATTGAGCACCTACTATGTGCTACAAATACAAAGAGAAACAAAGTCTGACTCTTGCCTTTGAGAAACTCCCAGGCTATATGGCAGGGGCAGACAAGTAACACCGTGGGTAGAAAGCTCTCCTAGAAGTATGTACTAGGGACCATGGGACTTCAGAGGAGGAAGGGACTAACTAGTCAGTAGTTGAGAAAAGCTACAGGGACGGCCAGGTATCTGAGCTTTGACTCTGAGTCGTCTTCCTTGTTCTTCCTCTGTGCCGTCGTTCCCCCTGTCCTCCATCCATTCATTCTGTTATCTGTGTGCTTGGGCTGAGGGCAGTCCCAGTGGACAGAAAGCAAAGACTCCTCCCCAAAAGTTGCACAGGGGCTGGGTTTTACCTCTTGGCTTTCTTGCTTTAGTTAGGCCAGACTTCTCTTTCATCTATCAGAAGAGCTCTCTTTTTATCACTGGACACTTGCACTCAGGCAGTAGGAGCTACCTCCACCTTCAGAGAACCAGCCTACTACTGCTGCTTTCCCAGCAGTTTCTAGGGAAGAGGTTCCTTATAGCTTCTCACTAGGTGGGTGATGGGAGCGGGGACGTGGGGTGTGTGTGTGTGTGTGTGTGTGTGTGTGTGTGTGTGATAGAGGCATGTCTGCGTTTCCAGGGATCTAACACCCAGTTTGGCTTAGCTCCTCATCCAGGAAGCTTTGCCCCATTCCCCTCAACTAGCCAAACCAGCGTTCTTGGGCCTGCCTCCAGTGTGTTCCTCCAGGCAGCCCGCGGCCCTCGGCAGCAGTGTGCTCAGGACCAGCCTGAAGCTCGGCTCCCATGGACTCCTCTGCCCTAATGGTCCCTCTGACCACAGTGCTTGGACTCTTGGGATTCTGCTAGGGCTCTGGTGGGGGTTTCAGATGCAGCCCAGCTCTCCAAGGCTGAGGACAGAGAAATGGTCCAGTGGAGCCTTCATGACTTCCTGGCTCCTAGGCTGCTGTGAGATGGATGACTCCCTCCATCTGCAAATCGTCCCTGAGGTGGTGGCCCAGCAGATCTGGGGGTGGGCACTGCAGGGCCAGTGGAAGAAGTAACATAACAGGCACCTCCTTCCTAAGTTCCTCAAGCCCCTCATGTGTTTCTGTCTTCCAAGCCCCACCCAAAGGCTGAGGCTGGCAAAGTTTTCCTGCTGGAGGGTTGAGGAGCAGAAGACCAGGCCCAAACTTGGTTCTCCTGATCTCCCCACAAGGGCACTATCAGGATTAACCTATGATTCTCTTTGTTTCCACGGGGACTCCTCTTTAGAGGGGTCTGGGCCCAGGCAGTACAAAGAGCTCGGGAGAGGAGTGTACAGAGTACCTGGTACTCCTGGGCATGCAGGTCCCTAGAAACTCTCTTTAGGGGAATTTTGCTTCCCTCTCAAGCTGTCCTGCAGCTTAAGTCCATCTGGATGAGCCTATTGGGAGAAAATCTAGACTGTATGCCCTGGAGATCTGGGGCTCCATCACCCAGACTCAATCTCTGGGTGATTCTGCTCTCAGCTGAAAGGGTGAGCCTATGAGACATGGAAGCTAAGCAAAGATAATCATCAATATCCACCCAATCAATGATGATGATGCAGAACAAAGATAACCCAAGCCTGCAGTGGTTTGGGTAAATTTCAGAGAAAACATCTTGAAAATTACAGTATGGGCTCTTGGGAACAGTAATAGCCCACGTCTTCCAACACCCAGAGTTGTCCTGCTATAAAGCCATGGGATGACCATGGGAATAGTTTACTTCGAGATGCCCGATACCTAGAGGCTCTTGCTAGGCTAACAGCTATTTTCTACTTGTGAAAAAGGTCGTTATGTCAACAGAACCTATGGAGACCAGTGCCCACAGATTGGAGTAACCAGGTCTGGGTGGCAGCCGTGGAAGTGCCTGGCTCACATCTCCTTTCAAGAGAACCTGCTGTGAGAAGAGAATTGGCTGATAGGTCCCAGCTGCTGCACCTCAATCTGCTATGATGTTCGTGTCCCCCCTATTTCTGCTCAGTGGAGGACTCTTCCAAAAAGCAATCTTGGTCTGGGACTCCCCACTAGCCTTGCTGAGACTTTCTTAGAGGGGCACTGTAATCTGAGACTCTTCCCACCCCATTTTTCCTTCCTGCTCTCCTTTCTCAAGGGTCAGGAGACACTGCCTGCCTATTTCTGCTCCTGTTTCTGCTCCCTTCCCCCTTCACAGCTGTTTTCTCCTATTAATCTCTTGCACATCTAATTCTGTCTTGGTATCTGCTTCTCAGAAGACCCAAACTGAAAATCTACTATATTCAGTCTGGATCTACTGGAAAGTAGATTCTCAGGGTGGGCAATTCTGGACAGTTTTATAATAGCTGGAGAGGCCTGCAAACAGAATTGCTTGGGGAATGTTGGAAGGAGATTTGGAGGCAAAGGGTTCAAAAATTAGAGAAAATGAACACGATGCTTTGCAGCAACCGCAATGAGCTGGGTAACTTGTGATGCATGTTCACCTATGGAGGTCCAAACACTTGATGGAGCTGGGTTTTCATCTCAGCCCCACCACATCTTTGGGTAAGTCGTTTAGTCCTACTTTCTGCATCTATAAAATGGGAATACTTTTAGTTATCTTGTTGGATTGTTGTAAGAAGGGAGAGGATGATGAATTAAAGTACTCCACTGCTCAGCTGGCACAGGTACTCTCAGTTCAGAGTAGCCATTGTGAATTCTTATTTCCCTTTAGGAAGAGAAAGAATGTCTTTTCTCTTGTTTGAGGCCAGGTAGGGACTGGTTCAATAAATAAATAAAAGCACTGGATTCACCCTGGGAGGGGGCCAGCAGGCTTGCTCTCCTTTTGGCCCCTGGGAAAGGTGAGGGCTCTGTATCCCCTGGGTCAGTGGTTCCACTTGGACTTCGGGGTTTCCTGCAGAGGGTCTGTGTGGTGGGTGGGAAGCGGAGGGGAAAGGACGTTAGAATTTAAGGTGACATGGTTTCTAGGCAATAGCTTCAGACAGTAGAAAGATGGATCAGAACTGGATCCTGGAGGTGAAGCCAGGACCCAGACCCAGAAGGCCAGGCCCCTTTGGGCTCCCCCTCTTTCCTTTGTTCATAACCCTCAGCTGAGAGAAGTTAAGCTGCCATCTGTGCCCTGTGCCCAAGAGGACTCAGTGGTAGGGATGCAGTAAGTTTTAAAGGGGGCTTTGTCTTCAGGGTGGCTCAGAGGTTAAAGCGTCTGCCTGGAATGCGCACGACCCGGGTTCAATCCCTGGGTTGGGAAGATCCCCTGGAGAAGGAAATGGCAACCCACTCCAGTACTCTTGCATGGAGAATCCCATGGAGGGAGGAGCCTGGTAGGCTACAGTCCATGGGGTCACAAAGAGTCAGAGACAACTGAGCGACTTCACGATCACTTTTACGCTTCCCTGGTGGCTCAGATGGTAAAGCATCTGCCTGCAATGTGGGAGACCCGGGTTCGATTCCTGGGTCGGGAAGATCCCCTGGAGAAGGAAATGGCAATCCACTCCAGCATTCTTGCCTGGAAAATCCAATGGACGGAGGAGCCTGATAGGCTACAGTCCATGGGGTCGCAAAGAGTCGGACACGACTGAGCGACTTCACTCACTTGTCTTCAGAGTCACCAGGCAGTGGCGTAGGGCTTGGTTCCATGTGGGCATGAGGGTGGACCCAGTGAAAGGGGGAATCCTGAGTAGACACAGGCCAGGTGTCTAGTCCCGAGAGTGCCCTCGGCCCAACCCTGACGACCCACAGCTCCAGCTCTTGCCTGGGTACCCAATGTAAGGCAGGCCCCACGAGGTCTAGCCACACTCTGCCACCCCTGTGGCAGCTTCTTTGAAGAAGTCCATTTTTCTGAAAGGAAAGGTAGATTCCCAGTGAAGTTCCTTAGGGGCTGATTCTAGGGAGAAAAAGGACAGAAGGTGGCAGTTTATCTAAGCAGACCCTCTTTTACCTCAAACCCTCCTCCCACACTACGAGGCGTCTGGTTCTGGCTGTCAGGCTGCTCTGTGGCCTGGCACCCTTCTCTGTCTAGGAGAGAGTAGCCAATAAGCTAACCACATCAAGGATGACATCTCCTCCGGGGCAGGGAATGGCAAATGTCAGCTGGGCTGAACTGGGTTCTCTGCAAATGAAGGAATGAAAGAACTGCGGAGGTAGAATGTGTGTGAATGCCCCTAAATCCACCCACATCCCCACTCCCAACCCTCCTTCATCTTCCTTAACCTTTCCATCCCCTCTTTTCTCTACACCCTCACCTTCTACCATCTCTCCCTTTGTCACTCTGCACACCCATGCCCCTCCAATTTGGGAGGTCCAAACTGGAGGGACTTCACTCGGGATACTTAACTCTCTCTGTGCCAGGTTCTGCATCTGTAGAACAGGCTACAACCTGTAGCACCCGGCTGTTGTGGGGTTGAAAGGAGACAAGACAAACACAGCAGCTGGGCTCGATGCTGCAGGGCCTTGGGAGGAACACTGTGGACCTACCTTGGATCTGGGCCTGCAGTTCCCAGCCAAGGAGCAAGAGACTGGGGACAGAGTGGGGATGAGGGTGAGGGTGGGGGTGGGAGGTCCTGAAGGGCCGGAAGCTCAGAGAAGATCTGACCGGATGGCAGAGGAAGTGAAGGGCCAAAGGGCCCTGCCGAGAGGCAGCTCTGATCTCTAGCACTGAGTGGATACAGTGTCCTGGGTTCTCCCTGTCCCCATAGGCCTCCAAGGGATCAGGTATTCAATTAGCATTTCAGAGAACATCTGTCAAACCAGATGCTGGGTTGGGCCTTTGACTCATTTTGTCTTCGTTACTCCTCACAGTGATCTACGTGTAAGATAAACATTATTATTCCCATGATATAGAGGAACACATGGAGGGTCAGAGAGATGGTTGGGCAGCTGGTGAGGAGCAGAGGTGGGACTCAATCAATCAGCCTAGGTGACTCCAAGCACAGTACTCTCTGTCCTGCATCAAGACGTCCACCTTGGTTCTGCCAGGCCATCTACCTCCTGCCAGTCCCTTGGACTAGGTCCTGGGAATGTCAAGTGAACAGGAAAGATTCAGTCTCACCTTCATGCAATTCACATTCTCCGTGGGAGAGACTGACAAGTAACTGGGCAGATATGGTGAGCATGGCAGGAGCTATCTGAGGTGGAACCTCAAGGAGCTGAGGATCCCACACAGGGGATCAGTTAAGGCCTCCTGCTGAGTCATGGTAAAGAAACATGAGTGCCCACAGAAGCCCCTTCCCTCAAATGTGGTTAGTTTACTTCTCCAGTCAGGCCAATAGCAAGGCCAGGTAACAGTGACATCTGCAAGGAGGCCCTTCCCGCCCTCCTCCCCCCTCCCTCAGGCATCAGCTCTCACCACAGCCCCAGGTCCCTGAAGTACAGCAGTTCCCATGGGGGACTTATGAACTAGGACTAGAGCCAGCTCGGGCCGTGACTCTCTCCCAGGGGCTTGGCAGGTCCTGCCTCCTGTTCTTCAGGTCTGGGGGGTCTCTGGAGAGAAGAAGCTGAATGAGTCACACTGAGGCCTGTCCTCTACTNTTTTTTTTTTTTAAGCTGCAAAATTGCTGCAAGTCAAATCTCCACTTGCCCATCTCCCAAGAGAAATGTTATCTGGTAGCATGTTCCATGATGAGGTGGTGGGCCAGACAATGGGCCGGGGACTGAACAGTGGGCACAGAGATGCTTGCCAGCCTTTTGTTTCACACAGATGCACAATGGACCCATCAGGGGAATCCAATGTGTTCCTTATCGAGCCTTTCTGTTTTCAGTGTGAATTACCGAACAATCCTCTAGATACTGATTTTTATCTCCTCACAAGATAGATTTCAGCTTCTATTGACACATTCCTATTAACTGTGCTGTTCTCAAATTATGTTAAAAAAAAAAAAAAACACCCTATGGTTAGTGGAATAAAATAGGCCAGAAAAGTCAGTGAAAAGAGCTTCTTTCCTTTTTATTCTTGTTAGAAACTGTAGGAGCTTAAATATATGTCCTAAAGTAAAAGATCATTCCTTTGAATTATAATTACTGGTTATTTCTGGCTTCAAAATCATACTGGAATAAATTAAATTTATTTTCTATTCCTGCTTCTCTCTCTTTTATGTATATATATGTGATGGGGGGAGCATATTAAATGAAAAAACAAATAAAATCTCACCATTAGCTCACTGCTAGGATGGTAGTTTGATATTATTGGTTCTTTATTTTTAAAAGTATAGCCATTCATTTTTTTCATTTATTTAACAAGTATTTGTCAAGTGCCTGTCATGCATATACTTCATTTGATGCTGTTATACCCTCATTTGGCTGATCTTCCTATCCTTAAATTTTCTGAATTCCTAGAAATGAAGTAATTCTTCTCACATAAATATAAGACTTTCTTATTTCGAGCATGGTAGGAAGCATGTTGGAGTCTTTTTGAAGATGATGTGCAAGGTGAATGCTAGGTTCTTCTAAACACAAAAGAATCATTTGCGTTCACTTCCGCACACACTGGAAATAACACACCTTGCTGTCAGTTAAAGTGAAAGTTGCTCAGTTGTGTCCGACTCTTTGTGACTCCATTTCATGGAATTCTCCAGGCCAGAATACGGGAGTGGGTAGCTGTTGCTTTCTCCAGGGGATCTTCCCGACCCAGGAATCTAACCGGGGTCTCCTGCGTTGCAGATTCTTGACCAAGTGAGCTACCAGGGAATGCTGCCAATGGCCAGATAAAAAAATTTGAGATGAGATAGTGAAGAAAGATGAGATAGTGAAGAACTAGGTCCAACTCTGAGATGCTGGTATTAAGACATGAGAATTACTTTATTTGTATCATGTTTTCTCCCACCACAGTATCTAATTTGTTTCAATGTTGCTGCTGCTGCCAAGTCGCTTCAGTCGTGTCCAACTCTGTGTGACCCCATAGACAGCAGCCCACCAGGCTCCCCTGTCCCTGGGATTCTCCAGGCAAGAACACTGGAATGGGTTGCCATTTCCTTCTCCATTGCATGAAAATGAAAAGTGAAAGTGAAGTCACAGTCGTATCTGACTCTTAGCGACCCCATGGACTGCAGCCTACCAGGCTCCTCCATCCATGGGATTTGCCAGGCGAGAGTATACAAAATAGCATAAGAACAAGGTCTAGAACCTGAAAGAAATTAGACCACATGCTAAAGCAAACTACTTCATGCCAAATATTATAACCTCTAAAAGCAAAATACATATACAAGACAAATAGATAGATGCTGATACTTTTTTCAAATTATTGCTGTCCATTAACATTAGCTCTGTGATTCCTTCATCCAGAAAAATAAAGAAAATCAGAGAAAGCTTACATATGTGCATTAGAGCCAGCAAAGTTAATGCAAAGTTAGTTAAAGACTTATTAACACATTTTTCTCACACTTTTTAATGAAAATCCATAAAACACTGTGGCTAAGAAAATTAATTTAGGATTTAATTAGAGATGTTGGAAAATAGATTCTAGACTAATACAAAAGATATCAGAAAGAAACTTATTTTCACTGTATTAATATGATAACCAGCTGATTGCAGTTTATCTGAACTAACCAAACAGACTGTTTCATCNATGTGTATAAGAGACAGACCCCTGCAGTGAGCGGGCTGGGAGGGCGTGTGCGGACCCCTACCCTGGAAAGGACGCCGGAGCCAGGGTCGCTCTGGTCCTCCGGCCTTCGGGCACAAGAGCTGCTGAGGCCCCAAAGGCAGAAAAGGCCGCGGTTCCCTCTCCCGCGCAGCGCGTGCTCAGGAAGCTGGATGGCCAGAACCTGCACGCAATGCTCGGCCGCTGCACCCTATGACCTGGCAGAGCCCTTACTCCAACAGGTCGGGAGGCAAGGGGCCGCTGCACCCTTCTCCCAAAGTTCCGGAGGTCCCAGCGTGCTCCCCTATCTGCTGTGTCGGGCTACTCCAACTAGACTGTCAGGCAGTGACCCTTAGGATTTAAAACGGCACCTGGTTAGTGTTTATCCATTTACCCAATAGACGTCTTGAAATGGAATCTTCTCTCCTGTCTTCCCTCCTCTAGGCCTGAAGAGCTAGGACACTGGTGAGGGGCCGGTGACAAGTTGGTACCTCATGACTATCGGTGTGATCAGCACACATTTGAAGGGTGAGGAGCTGGGGCCACTGAGTAGCAACTTCCTTGCCTGGAGCCAAACTGTGTGCTCAACCCCACCAGGCTGGCCATGTAGACCAGAGGCAGAGACAGGGAAAGACTTGGATGTCAGTGGACAGTTTGTATTGATCTGAACTGTATCCACACTTCACTCTTACAAGTGGGCAGCCAGGGAGGCTCTGAAACAGAGTAGTGTCCACAGTTGTGGAGGCGGGTGTCATCAGCGTTTTGTATTCATTATCTCTAGTGGTCACAGCCACACTGTGCTTTCCCACTGAGCAGCTCAAGAAACAAGAGAGGCTCAAGGAAGCTGAGACTCTACATGGATTGGTCTGATTCTAAAACCTAAATTCCCAATCACAATCCTGAGATTAATGGAGCACAAATGTGGAGGGAGAAAGCAGCTGACCCCAGAACACACTGTACTGAGGGGGCAATGGCAAAGAAGATGCCAGAGGCTCTTAGTTTAGTGAGTGATGAAAACAGTTCAGAGGATGAGGAGTCCTCAGGAATGGGAACCCTGGAGGCCTTCAGCTCCTCAGAGCAGACTCAATACTCCCAGTCTGAATGCTAGAGTGCATCTCAGGCTGCACCATTCAGATTTAGGAGTTTTCATCAGGGTTCATTCCTCACTAAACTGCTCCTGTTTCCAAGAACACTGAAGGCAGATTTATGATAGTGGGATTATTTCTACTGAAGTCTTTTTTAAAAAAGAAGAAAACAATAAGTACATCTTTTATGGGCTTTCCAGGTGGCTCAGTGGTAAAGAATCTGCCTGCCAATGCAGGAGACGCAGGTTCGATCCCTGGGTGGGGAAGATCCACTGGAGAAGGAAATGGTAACCCACTCTGGTAGTCTTGTCTAGGAAATCCCACGGACAGAGGAGCCTAACGGGCTACGTCTATGTGGTCGCAAAAGTCAGACACGACTAAAGTGACTGAACGACATCTTTTATACCAGGAGAGGAAAAAACAACTTTGAGAAATTTTTGCTAAATGGGTTCCATGTGTTCATTTCTCTGAGCAGTTTTCTGTTAGCAGTCACAGGGAGGCAGTCTGAATACAGGTATAGCCACTTACTCTTAAGGAGTCTCTAGACAACTAAATACTTGACTCCACACCAGTTTCCTGTCTGTAAAATGATAGGATACCGCCCATCTCATGGGACTCTCGTGGGCAGCACACTGATGTCAGTGCTACAGTACATCCATGGTGGTGTTGGTGTCACCAATAACCCCTATGGAAATGCACCTACCCAGACGTGCTTACAAAATGCATGACACAGCTGAGCAGCATTAACCGCCTCCAAGGAACACCCCCAGCCTCAGACGACGTCCCACCTTGGACACAGTCAACACTGAGGCTTTGGGGCGAGGGCTGGATTGACTGAACCAATGGTCCAGGTTTGAGTCCCTGCCTCATGATGTGGCCTTCAATTCCTCATGAGTGACAGCTGGAAGATGCCAAGGCCCTCAGTTTCTGCTGACCAGTTCTCCAGAGGCATGACCGAAGGTGATGAAGTAGGATCTTCACCATGCAACCACTTGGAGGTGAGTTCCCAGGTCACCAGCCAGGTGAGAACTGGCGACCCAAGGATTTCCCTCAGCCCAGGCAGGTGGCTTCAGCTACCACGATGTGAAGAAATCAACTCCAAGTTGCCATTCCCTCTGTGTCCTCTCCTCCTGGTGCTCTCCACCCACCCTCCCCTTTCCTGTGCTCTTGGCTTACTGGCCTCAGTGAGTCCCTGCACTGCAATAGTTAAGGAGCCCCCCCCAAAATAAAGAGGTGTGAGCCCACACACAGAAAGATGACAGGACACGCAGAAAATGGTCATTTTCTAAATCAATACAATTTCTCAAATTTATTTTTTTCTTAAAGAAGTACTTCTAATCTCTGTCAAAAGGAAGGTGAGGAAAGGCCCTCCCTCCCTCGTAAACACTGAAATACAGATCTGAGAAACCAGGGTCGACACACACAAAAAGTGCATTTTACAAAATATCAACTAAAATATATTTTACATGAATTATGCTTCCACTGAAATTCTACCAGCTGCATTTTCAGGTTCAAAAAATATTTCCACATCTAAGAGATTTCAAAAGCATTTAAGTTCTGGGCAGTGGACCCCGCCTCCCTAGAGGAGGCCTGACCTCCTCCTGCTGGGTGAGGCTGGGCTCCTTAGCAGCTCCCACTCTGCCACCCTCTCTTACTGCCCCACCCTCCTTGACTGATGTCTTCCTCCACACAGCTTATTCAATAAGAAGGGACCCAAGTTTCTTCTCTTGGGGTTTGAGATTGGGTTTCCCATGTGTGAATTCACCTCTGAATGGTCCAGGCCTCGCCTGAGCCCGGTGACTAATCAGGGACAGGGCAGGGCTGGGGACTACTGGGTGTGCCCTCAGGGTTTGCTTCCACCTCCTCCAGCTCCTGCCCAACTGTCCTCACCCACTGCCACCTCCTCAGCCTGTGGGTCTGTGTCTGCCCCTCTCTAGGGGAGGGGGACCCAGTCCTGCCCTCCTTGGCTCCTGTCCCCAAGGTGGTACCTTGCAGAATTGCTGAGCATGCACCCAGCACCAGGCCCAAGCCACACTCCTTCTCCAGGTCAGGCTCCTCTTTGGTACAAATAGGAAAGAACCAGGCTGCTCCAGCCCCCACAGAGTGCCCCAGGGCCAGGACCTACTTCTGGCAAGGACAGTAGGGGGCTGAGCCTCCTAATCTACTCTGGGGAGTGGCATGAGGTGAGAATAGGGCCCCTTGGCAACAGGAACAAACTAAAAATGCAGGTCCTTAGCTCCTAGAGTGAGTGGCTGCAGCTCAGCAGGTCTGTGGACTGATACAGTGTTGATTCTTGCTGGGATGTAAATTAGTGCAATCTACAAAAGACTAGGGAAAGGGGTGTCGGGGGCAAAGGGAGCCACAGCACTCCTTTGGTTTGATTTCAGGTGGCTGTGGCTTGAAGAGTCATGTGTGAAGTTCTGCAAGAGGTTTTAGAACCTCCAAGTGTAAGGCAAGAGGAGAAATCTTCAATAAATCAGGTAGCAATTTTCCTTGCCCCCTGCCCCCACCCCCTCCCAGCTCTCTTCTGCCCTCCCAGACATGACAAAGCCCGCGTTAATCAGTTAACTTCTGGGAAGCCAGACCTGCTGGGTGGCCTTCACCAGGAGGTGGACAGGAAGCTGACTCCCACAAGGGGGCCACACCCATGACTGTGAGGGCTGGTAACTTGTCCCAGCACCAAGGGCTACTGCAAGGGCAAAGGAGGAATGCCAGAGAAAGGCCCCAAGTCCAGGAAGAGAAAGTCAACGCTCTGGGAGCCAGACACTGGCTCTCCAGGCCTCAAAGGAATGGGCTCCGAGCTGTGCTAGAATCTGGGAGAGCTGGTCCCAGGCTAATGGGGAGGCAGCGGGTCACAGTGGGTGAGGTAAAGCTGGCTCCCATGCCCCCTTGAAGGGCCCAGGGGAGGATAAAGAAGGGCACGGTTCCTGAAGGACCTTCCCCCAGTCCCTCCAGGGCCCATGCCCCTCAGGCTTGGCCCAGCCTCAGGGAAGACTGCTTCTTTAGGAGCCTCTGCCCATGGACCCCAGAGAGGCACCCTGGGCCAAGATGAGGGTTCTGATGCTTTTCTTATACCCTGGCCTCCCCTTCCCTCCCATGGGGCCCAATCCCACAGGGGCCCCTGCCCTCCCCCACAAGAGAACCACAGGGCAGCCACCTGGAGCTCCTGTGGCCCCTTAACCAAGTGCTGTGCTTCAAGCAGTGCCCCCTGCCCTGAGCCCCATTTGCCCGTGGGCAGCCCCAGCACGGGTGTGAGGAGGCTACTGGGGGTTCTTGAGGATGCGGCCGTGGCGGAAGTCATAAACATGGCGGCAAAGAAACACCAGCTCAGGGTCCGTGTCCTCGGGCACCGTGCGGTGCGGCGGGGTGGAGTAGTCCGCAGATGGCGGCACCAGTGCTGCCTTTCGGCTGGGGAGCCCCTCGCCCCGGCGCTTGGCCATGGCACAGAATCTGCAGGAACACACCATTCATAGCTGTCTTAGCAGGAAGACCAGTTCCTTCCCCACCCTGCCCAGAGAGCTGGACATCCCCTCCAGCCTCCCCAAGGGCAGCAGCTGCCTCCATTCCTGTCCTGGGGCTTAGGCCCTCTCTGCCAACCACCACTCCATCTTCTTGGTCACTGGGGACCCACACCTACTGAACCTCCCTACCAAACACATGCCAATTCTCCTTGATTTCCTTCTGACAGCAGTACTGTAACCATCCCCACCCCTGAAACTCAGTCCCANCTCTCTGCCAACCACCACTCCATCTTCTTGGTCACTGGGGACCCACACCTACTGAACCTCCCTACCAAACACATGCCAATTCTCCTTGATTTCCTTCTGACAGCAGTACTGTAACCATCCCCACCCCTGAAACTCAGTCCCAATTCACTCTGCCTCAAAAGGGGAACGATTTTTTTCCTATAAAAATCAGATGATGGAAGAAGACTGGAAAAAAGTTCTAGGAGGTCAGGTCCAATGAGTCAAATCCCCTTGGGGACCACAGGCAACCCATGAATAGTCTGGGGAGTCTGAGGGGAGGGGCAAGCCAGGGGTACAGGGCGCCACCCACCTGCAGTACTCGGCAAAGGTCAGCACGTAGCACTTCTCTTCGATGCAGGCTACACTGTTCTGGTCTTGATGTCGCGATGCAAAGACTTCATTCTGCAAAGGCTCAAGGGGAGACAGAAGGAGGTTGGCTACCAGGGTGGGAAGCACCTAACTCCAAGAGCAAGATGGACATGAACTTTGCTGGGACTCCTGACCCGAAATAGATTAACTCCAGCTAGCATCCAGGAAGCCAAGGAGCTTTCTTGGAATTTCAGCCTAACTGTTCTCATCAAACAGCCCAGGGCATTCCTCCTAGGTCCTGTCCTTCTCAGGAGAAGCCAGGTGCCTGCTCCAGCCTCAGACTAACATCAGCCTCCTGACCCCCACCCCAGCCCAGGGAAGGAGAGGAACCGGTGCACATCCTCCCGGTTAGAGGAAAAAGGTCCCAGCAAGGGGAAAAAGAGCAAAAGGGAGTCCAGTCTGGGGGTGGAGCAACCACACCCAGATGGCATCACCTCTGCGAGTGCAGAGCTTGGGAGATACCCAGGTGTGTCAGGAGAGTCTTTCCTCCCCTCCCTCTCACGCCGTAGACACTAAAGGTGTGCACTCCCCCTTCCTGTCACCAGGAGGACGAACTTGTTCCCATTCTGGCACCCCCTGCCTTAGGGGCCCCCTTTCTGCCCCGCCTTTCAGGACAAAAGACCCACTGAAACATGAGCTGGGCAGTGTTAGGGAAAGAGGCTACAACTCTGGCCCTTCCCCAGGTTCTCTGGTGTCTCTTAGGTGACAAGTCCAGGGACCAGACCAGCCAGGCTGCTGCCCCACACCATGCTCTCCATGCCCCTGCCTCCCCGCCACCAGGCAGCTCACCTCGTGCATGCTGGGACTGCGGCCCCCCTGTAAGTGCTCTGGTCTGTAATACCACAAGAGGCTCATCATCAGCTCTCCTGCGGGAAACAGAAGCAATCAGGGCTTGAGCTGGCAACTCCAGAACGACTAAGATGGGCAGGCGGGCTGGCCACCTGCCCTGGAGGCTCATCCAACTTCAAAGCCTGGGCCAATCCTGTGAGCTCCGGCCACCCCTATCCCCTGCCTTGGGCCAAATCTGGTAACTCAGTGGCGAGAATGCTGTTAGGCATGGAGGAAGAAGGAGAAAAAGGCACTGACAGGTGAGGCAGGGTGACGGGTGCCCAGTCCCGGATAGCTGGAAAGGTTAATGAGCTGATCCAAGCCCAGCTCAAGGCTGTCTGAGAGGGAGGCAGACTCTGCTAAGAATGCGGGACACTGGTGCCCAGCTGGACTCTAGGCAGGGGATACCTGATTCGGGGTTCTCCCAGAGGGCAGAGATCTTGGCCACATAAGGTGTGGACGTCTTTCTGGGGCCTGACTTGAGCAGGACAGTGTCCCGGACTCGGATCGTCTCTCCATGCCGCTCCACTGCCTGGTAGCTCTTTCGAATGGCTGGCTCCGGTTCATCCTGAGCAACAAACCAGTGACACAAACAAGGCTTGTGGGGCCACACTCAGCACGGGGAGGGGGTGATGTTGTTTCCCTCTGTGATCTCCTCAGAGCAGTCAAACCACTGTGGACAGCAGACTACAAAAGCGGTGAGCGCTCTGTCCCCTCCTCCCTGAGCCTGGCTTTCGGGCAGAGTGGGAGAAAGGGCGATAAATGAGAGCAGAGCTAAGAGACTGACTCAAAACTTCTAGGGCTGTGTCTGAACACCTCATCCCTGACAGTCGGCTTTCGTACTCCAAGCCCCCAGCACCGGGCGGTCCTCAAGTTTCCTAATGGACAGTCTGACTTTGACTCTTCAACCACCACGGTAAGTGGCGAAGCCTTGGGCAAATTACTTAATCTACTGCTAAGCCTGTCTTCAAATGAGGGTAGTTACAGGACCACAGGGTGCAGTGTATCTCAGAGCAGTGGCGGGGATGAAAGCGGATAACGCATGCAAAAACTTCACTCAGTTCTGGCCCCTCAGAAGTGCTCAATACATTTTAGACGACATTCTTCTCATCATCCCAGACATTCCTGTGTCACTAATTTTCTATGCTTATCCCCATTTCCCCTGTACATACTTATCCAAAAAGTCTCCAGGGCTACTTTATAACCCAGGACGAGAGATGAAGACTCAGGAGGCCTCTCTGAGAGTCAGTGATGGAGATGGCAGCCACCAGCTGTGACTGTGTATTCCCCGACTCAAGGCACAGGGCACCGGATCAGGAGGGGCTGGAGGAGCAGGCTGGCCAGCATGATCACCTCCCCAGGGTAAACTGAGCTGGAACCCCTTGTCACCTCTGAGAGAGGCCAGGGACGGGGTGCCTGGGATCCACCTCACTGCAGGTCCCGTGTCCCTGCCACCACCCTCCCGTCTCCCCATGGGCTGGGAGCTAGCGCTCACCAAGACGTAGACGGCCTTCTCGCAGGCAGCACCGACGGGCACCCAGCCATTAGTGCGGCGGCGGCGGCGGCGGCGGGGGCGTGGGCGCTGGGCACGAGGCTGCTTGGGGTGGCTGGGCCTGCGGGCGGCCTTGCTCCGCGCGGTGTGCCTACAGCTGGAGCCCGTGCGCAGACCTGACTTGGAGCCACTAGGAGGCTTGGCGCTCTGAGGGCATGCGCGGGCTACTGTCTGGGGCTCCGAGGTGGGTGTCTGAAGATGAGGGACGGGCTCTGCTGCAGGTGGCACGCTAGGCACAGGGCACCCCAGGAGGGGGTGGGCAGGCGAGGCAGGGTGGCCGGCTGCCGGGAGAGGAAATTCCAGCTGGCCCAGGGATCTGCAGCCTTCTGGGAAAATGAGAGGGAATCAAGGCAGGTAAGGACAAGCAGTGAATCCCCAGCACCTCTGCTTTCAGAGCCTGAAAGTGAAAGTCGCTCACTCGTGTCCGACTCTGCGACCCCATGGACCATACAGTCCGTGGAATTCTTCAGGCCAGAATACTAGAGGGGATAGCCTTTCCCTTCCCCAGGGGATCTTCCCAACCCAGGGACTGAACCCAGGTCTCCCGCATTGCAGGTGTATTCTTTACCAACTGAGCTATCAGGGAAGCCTGCTTCCATCTTAATTCTAAGTGTGAACCCAAAGGCCAATGCAGTGCCAAGTGGGGTCAGAGGCCCTTAAGGTAGATGATCAGTGACTGCCAAGGGTTTTCCTTGACCTTGGGAGACTGGCCCATAGACATCTCCACCTCCTCTTCTAGCCTGAAAGAAGTAGAATGGGAACAGCATCTCTAGCTCTGACTTAATATTCCTTTTCTAAAGGCCTCCACAGTGCTTGGGAGCAGGGGATCTGAAGCTAGATGAGGATATGAGTCTCTGACCTGCCACTCGCCAGCTGTGTGACCCTCAGGCACGTCACTCTACCTCTCAGTGCCTTGCCACAGAAGCGGTAGTTTCGAGTATCATGTAGTATGTCCTAGGTATTTTTCTATCAATTCATCTCATCCTTACAACAAGCCCACGAGGCGGGTACCATTACTCTCATTTTACAATTACGGAAACAGACACAGAGCGCTTCACTGGTTGGTCACACGATCGATCACGAGGTTGGGGAGAACATTTCAGTTTGGCCACGACTCTGTTCTCAATTAACATGCCGTATGGCCTCCCATATAAAAAGCACCAAGAACAAGCACCTGGCATATGGTGCTTACTGGTGTCTCGGGGGAAAGGGCTAAGGGTCTAGGGTCCCACGGGTTAGGCGACTAAATTTAGGGAGTGGTACAGAAGAGAAATAAAAGCCTGTTCTCATTTCTCCAGAGCTTCTACTCACGCCAGAACCTGAAACAACAAGTCTGGCGAGAGTCAAGCGGTCTATTAAGTTGTTTTATAGACCCCTTAGAGAAAGGCTGTGGAGGAGAAGGCAGAAAGCCCTGAGGAGGCATGGCCCCTCACTTCACCAGCAGCACGGCAGACGTGCTGGCCAGCATGGCTCTGGTCATGTCATTTCCGTCCGGAAGGGACCCTGGAGAGGCATGTGAAGACACTCCTGCCAGTTTGGGGGCAGAGAGATCACTGAGGGCTGTCTCATCAGCTGCAGCATGAGACTCTCAGGTGTCTGATCTTGCTGGGAAGGTACACACCAAAGCCACAGGCCCCAACAGCAGCCTGTCTGGTCTCCGGGTGTGCCCACCTGGTCCACACCCAACAAGGCGATGCTAAGTCTGAGCACTACTTCTCTTTCAAGGCCTGTACGGCCAGGATGAAACTATCCTAATACAGCTGGCACCACCTAACAGGCCTGGTATCCACAATCCCTCCCATGGATACTGCGCTTGGTTGGCAAGCAGATGGTCTGGGTTCCTGGGAAGTAAGGAATTCTAGTTTTCCTCAAGGAAGGCAAAAGGGACATGGGAACAACACAGCACAAGCGCTAGTTTCAATATCTAACTTGCTACTCAATGTCTAAGAATGGGTATCCCAGAGGGGAGGCAGGAGAGACTGTCCTTGCCCTTTCTACCACCACAGTGCTGCCAACAGCCAAGTCTAGAAACCTCTACAGACAGCGGGGACACAGCAGGGCTGCTGAGAACTAAACATGGGCCTCTTTCTTGGGAATTTCCTAGGCTGATTGCACAAAATCAGGGGAATCCGCCCTTCTCAAAACCCCTAGCCTTCCCATGTGTTGTAGATGCCAAGGCACCCCACCCCAGTCCATGGCCCACCCTCCTGGGACACTGCATCTCAGAGATGCCCTGGGATACCCCACCTCTAAGAAGGCATACCTGCTGCAAAAGGCATTTTGTAGGGGCAGCCGCCACAGGTAGTGCCGATGTGGGTAAGAGACGTGGACAACATTTCACAGATGCTGTAGCCATTCGCTCCAGTATCCTCGTCGGAGCAATAGCGAGAACCCCATGGCGGGTGCTGGAAAGGGGTGCCTGCAGGCACTGAGCTTGGAGCCAAGAGAAGCCCCTCATTAGGTGCAGCCACTGGGGACAGCTTGCCCTCGGGGAGCATGGGGCAGGAAGAGTAGCCCCCACACTGCAGCCCGTCTTGGCTGCAGTACAGATAGAAGTTGCCCAGTGCGGTGAGCTCAGGCCGACCATATAGGCCATTGTAGTCAGCAGGGTTGCCAGGCATCGGGAGCGGGGAGAGTTGCGGTGTGGGGAACGAGGGCTGGTGCAGTTCCTGCTTGGGGGCGGGTGACTCCTCGCCTGGGCGCCCAGGCTCCGGCTTCAGGGCTGCCTGGCCCCCCATCAGCAGGGGCAGCTGTGGGCGCAGCCCCAAGGGGCTGTCCAGAGCCTTGCTCAGGGGCTGGTAAGGTGGCTGGCTGGCTGGCCCACGAGGTGGGGCAGATGGCCAAGGCTCCTCGGGGCACCCTTGCCAGCTGGGTGGGCCTGCAGCCTCCCCAGAGCCAGTCCCCTGTCGGGCCTTGGGATAGTTCTTGCCATNGAGGCAGGGTGGCCGGCTGCCGGGAGAGGAAATTCCAGCTGGCCCAGGGATCTGCAGCCTTCTGGGAAAATGAGAGGGAATCAAGGCAGGTAAGGACAAGCAGTGAATCCCCAGCACCTCTGCTTTCAGAGCCTGAAAGTGAAAGTCGCTCACTCGTGTCCGACTCTGCGACCCCATGGACCATACAGTCCGTGGAATTCTTCAGGCCAGAATACTAGAGGGGATAGCCTTTCCCTTCCCCAGGGGATCTTCCCAACCCAGGGACTGAACCCAGGTCTCCCGCATTGCAGGTGTATTCTTTACCAACTGAGCTATCAGGGAAGCCTGCTTCCATCTTAATTCTAAGTGTGAACCCAAAGGCCAATGCAGTGCCAAGTGGGGTCAGAGGCCCTTAAGGTAGATGATCAGTGACTGCCAAGGGTTTTCCTTGACCTTGGGAGACTGGCCCATAGACATCTCCACCTCCTCTTCTAGCCTGAAAGAAGTAGAATGGGAACAGCATCTCTAGCTCTGACTTAATATTCCTTTTCTAAAGGCCTCCACAGTGCTTGGGAGCAGGGGATCTGAAGCTAGATGAGGATATGAGTCTCTGACCTGCCACTCGCCAGCTGTGTGACCCTCAGGCACGTCACTCTACCTCTCAGTGCCTTGCCACAGAAGCGGTAGTTTCGAGTATCATGTAGTATGTCCTAGGTATTTTTCTATCAATTCATCTCATCCTTACAACAAGCCCACGAGGCGGGTACCATTACTCTCATTTTACAATTACGGAAACAGACACAGAGCGCTTCACTGGTTGGTCACACGATCGATCACGTGGTTGGGGAGAACATTTCAGTTTGGCCACGACCCTGTTCTCAATTAACATGCCGTATGGCCTCCCATATAAAAAGCACCAAGAACAAGCACCTGGCATATGGTGCTTACTGGTGTCCCGGGGGAAAGGGCTAAGGGTCTAGGGTCCCACGGGTTAGGCGACTAAATTTAGGGAGTGGTACAGAAGAGAAATAAAAGCCTGTTCTCATTTCTCCAGAGCTTCTACTCACGCCAGAACCTGAAACAACAAGTCTGGCGAGAGTCAAGCGGTCTATTAAGTTGTTTTATAGACCCCTTAGAGAAAGGCTGTGGAGGAGAAGGCAGAAAGCCCTGAGGAGGCATGGCCCCTCACTTCACCAGCAGCACGGCAGACGTGCTGGCCAGCATGGCTCTGGTCATGTCATTTCCGTCCGGAAGGGACCCTGGAGAGGCATGTGAAGACACTCCTGCCAGTTTGGGGGCAGAGAGATCACTGAGGGCTGTCTCATCAGCTGCAGCATGAGACTCTCAGGTGTCTGATCTTGCTGGGAAGGTACACACCAAAGCCACAGGCCCCAACAGCAGCCTGTCTGGTCTCCGGGTGTGCCCACCTGGTCCACACCCAACAAGGCGATGCTAAGTCTGAGCACTACTTCTCTTTCAAGGCCTGTACGGCCAGGATGAAACTATCCTAATACAGCTGGCACCACCTAACAGGCCTGGTATCCACAATCCCTCCCATGGATACTGCGCTTGGTTGGCAAGCAGATGGTCTGGGTTCCTGGGAAGTAAGGAATTCTAGTTTTCCTCAAGGAAGGCAAAAGGGACATGGGAACAACACAGCACAAGCGCTAGTTTCAATATCTAACTTGCTACTCAATGTCTAAGAATGGGTATCCCAGAGGGGAGGCAGGAGAGACTGTCCTTGCCCTTTCTACCACCACAGTGCTGCCAACAGCCAAGTCTAGAAACCTCTACAGACAGCGGGGACACAGCAGGGCTGCTGAGAACTAAACATGGGCCTCTTTCTTGGGAATTTCCTAGGCTGATTGCACAAAATCAGGGGAATCCGCCCTTCTCAAAACCCCTAGCCTTCCCATGTGTTGTAGATGCCAAGGCACCCCACCCCAGTCCATGGCCCACCCTCCTGGGACACTGCATCTCAGAGATGCCCTGGGATACCCCACCTCTAAGAAGGCATACCTGCTGCAAAAGGCATTTTGTAGGGGCAGCCGCCACAGGTAGTGCCGATGTGGGTAAGAGACGTGGACAACATTTCACAGATGCTGTAGCCATTCGCTCCAGTATCCTCGTCGGAGCAATAGCGAGAACCCCATGGCGGGTGCTGGAAAGGGGTGCCTGCAGGCACTGAGCTTGGAGCCAAGAGAAGCCCCTCATTAGGTGCAGCCACTGGGGACAGCTTGCCCTCGGGGAGCATGGGGCAGGAAGAGTAGCCCCCACACTGCAGCCCGTCTTGGCTGCAGTACAGATAGAAGTTGCCCAGTGCGGTGAGCTCAGGCCGACCATATAGGCCATTGTAGTCAGCAGGGTTGCCAGGCATCGGGAGCGGGGAGAGTTGCGGTGTGGGGAACGAGGGCTGGTGCAGTTCCTGCTTGGGGGCGGGTGACTCCTCGCCTGGGCGCCCAGGCTCCGGCTTCAGGGCTGCCTGGCCCCCCATCAGCAGGGGCAGCTGTGGGCGCAGCCCCAAGGGGCTGTCCAGAGCCTTGCTCAGGGGCTGGTAAGGTGGCTGGCTGGCTGGCCCACGAGGTGGGGCAGATGGCCAAGGCTCCTCGGGGCACCCTTGCCAGCTGGGTGGGCCTGCAGCCTCCCCAGAGCCAGTCCCCTGTCGGGCCTTGGGATAGTTCTTGCCATTGACCTTGGCCCACTTAGGCCTCAGGCCCTTGGGTGCTAGTGGCTCCGCAGAGTGCCCGTCTGCTTCAGGGTGGGCACGAGGCGGCCGCAGGGGGAGCTCCCGCTCCTGGCTCAGCTTCAGGAAGGCAGCTGCATTCAGGCTGGCCAGTCTCTTGGGAGTTGGATCACCATCTCTGCGGGCCCCTTCATCCGGTGCCGGCTCTGGAGACAGGTCCCGACTTCCTTCTCCGAGGTTCCCAAGCCGGGGCCGCTTCTTAGAGGAGGCCCAGCCTCCAGCGGCCCGGTCACGGTCCCGGCTGCGGTGGGGGTCTCCTCCTCGGCTGCGGCGGGTGCCCACCAGGCTGCCGGTCTCCTCCCGCTCCAGCAGCAGGTTATTGAGGGCCTCGGCATTGAGGGAGGCCAGGCGCCGCTTGCGGGGCTGTGAGAGGCCAGTGTCCTCGCTGGATGGTGTTGGGCTAGGAGGCTTGGGCAGGTCGGGGGGCAGCTCATCAGCCTCATCTGCACTCCGTGGACCGGCCACATTCTCCAGGCGGGTCAGCAGCACTTTGCAGGTCTTGGGCTTCTCAGGAACTAACGGGCGCTTCCGCAGTGGGTAGTTCTTGCGGCGCCCTGTAAGATGCTCTGGGCTCTCAGGAGGACCGGGCTCCACGCCCTCTCCCCGCTGCTCCACACTGCTGCCTTCCATTTGCAGGGGCTCCTGGCGGCCTGTGGGGCCTGAACTCAGCATGGGCAGAGACTTCCTCCGAGTGTGTGTCATGGAGTATCTTCAACCTGCAGGACGGAAGCAGGCAATGAGAGAAGCCTGTCCTGGTCTGCGTTCTCCCCGACTGAAGCCATTCCAGCACCCGCTGCAATAACTCTGGCCTACCCTCACTGTATTTCCAGCCTGGATTTTCTTAGGACCCCTCTTCCAGACTGCAAAAGTCTAGTGGGGTCAGGCTACCAGCAGCTGTGCATGGACTGGTTACCCCACTCTCCTCTGAACCAAGCACCTGGGGAACCTATGGCACGATGCAAACCCAGAATCAGAAGACAGAAAAGGCTGGGGACAAAATTTGCAGCTGTTTCTACCTGTTTTTCTCCCACTGGATATTCATCATACGACAGGAAGAGACTATGAGGACACTGAGGCAGGATAGGGGCTTGGGTGGTGGGAGTCCATCTAGTCCCTCAAAGACATGATCAATCCTCCCCCTTCCTGGAGCCTCTGAGATTGGCCAAGGAGGACAAGGAGATGGACAGTGAGAAGCTGAGATGAGGAACCTGCCTGCTGGGCTGTGGAGAAGGCCAAGTCTAGTCTGTGAGGACACCTGCCTGGCAAGTACAGTGGACAGCCACCTGGGTATTGCTACAAAGCCCCCTGAAGGGTGAAGGCTGGCTGTGAGGAGCCTGTGAGGAGAGCTATCACCCAGCCCCTGGAGCCAGCCCCACCTTAGTTCAGATTACAAACAGCCCAGTACCTGGGGGAGGGATGGCAGTAAGGTTGGGGCCAGTGTTCCCAGGTAGGAGACCCACGGACCACACTCTAGACCTGTGGTACAGCCTTAAAAGTCCAGCAGCCACCAAGAGCTGGGAAAACAAAGTACCAAAGGGAAGAACTGACTCGGGACAAAGCCGCTCAGCCATGTTAGTCCAGCCCTTTTTATCAGGACTCCCTCCAGGTAGGCAAGATGCCAGAAAGGGGCAGGATGGAGGAGAGAATCACAGGAAACCTAGAGCCCCAGGACAATGCCCACGACCAGGCATCACCCCCTAAATGTGCATGGCAGACACCCCCACCTCCCACATACCTGGGGCCCCCTGAGTCTCCCCCTAAATGAAAAAGGCCAAAGTAGGCTGTGTGCAGGAAGCTGGCATGGCATAGGCAATGAAGAATTGGGGGGCGGGGGTGGGGGGCTCCCTCCCTGGCCCTTCCCTGGGTGGTGGTCTGTTCACTCTCTACCTATACTCCAACAAAGCAAGGTGATGCCAAGTAAGGTGTCAGACTGGGCTCTGCCCTGCCAGCATTCTGCGACCCCCCTCTGGCTTTTCAATTTGATTTCCCTACTGCTATTGTTATTTACTCTCACTCCACAAGAGGAGCTGGGAGCAGTCCCTGCAGGGCCAGGATTTAACCCTGAAAGTCCCAAGCCTGAGGGCTCCCGGGGAGTCCAGAGCCCTTCCAGTAGCTCCTGTGGCCTTGGGCCAGTGTCTGGGATCACTGGGTCTCTTCTCTCCAGAGATAAGCCAGACTAGGTGAGAAACAGTGCTTCAAAAACCAGGCTGAGGGCAGCGTGGGTTTCCCTCAGCCCTGAGAAAGAACTTGGAAAACTGGAAAAGGGAGGCAGCATGCCAGGCATTGCTCTGGCCACGTGCGGGGACCTGCATATCCAGAGACCAGGCCCCAAGGCAGGACAGAGAATCACAGAAGGCAAATCCATTCATTCCTGAAGCACAGACTGCAGTGCTCCTGAAAAATTCCAGGCATCTGCTAGGCTCCCTAAGACTCTTTCTTGTTTCTCATCAGGGGGATCACCCATCCCTGATTGCTCAGCACGCTTATTAGCAATGCCTCATTTCACCTTCAAAATCATCCCAGGTGCTTACAACCCCAGGCCCTTCCCTCACTGGCAGAGCACCCCTGTGCCAGAGGTGAAGGAGCAAGAACAAGGAGGACATCTGTATTTTCGGGGGAAGTCCGCACCCAGGCCTCCTCCACTCCCAAAAGGCCTGGAGAACAGTGAACAGACCACACAGCTGAGCAGGGGCCAAAGCCCCTCAACAGGCTCCAAGTTACTACAGCAATCAGTCTGGGAATGGCTGGTGGCCAAGGCTGAGGTCACCTGGCCTTTAAGGACATGGACACCAAGTGCAGAATAAGGAGGGGTAGATGGGAAATGGAAAGCAAACAGAGGGAGGTGTTTTCAAGTCTGGTCAATGAAGAATTCCTAGACTGAGGAAGGACTTGGTCTGTTCTCCACCCCTAGTTGGCCGGTAGACTGGCCACATGCGTGGATGGCCCAGGGATTTGGATGTGAGAGTTGGACTGTGAAGAAGGCTGAGCGCCAAAGAATTGATGCTTTTGAACTGTGGTGTTGGAGAAGACTCTCTAGAGTCCCTTGGACTGTAAGGAGATCCAACCAGTCCATTCTGAAGGAGATCAGCCCTGGGATTTCTTTGGAAGGAATGATGCTAAAGCTGAAACTCCAGAACTTTGGCCACCTCATGCGAAGAGTTGACTCATTGGAAAAGACTCTGATGCTGGGAGGGATTGGGGGCAGGAGGAGAAGGGGACGACAGAGGAAGAGATGGCTGGATGGCATCACGGACTCAATGGACGTGAGTCTGAGTGAACTCCGAGAGATGGTGATGAACAGGGAGGCCTGGTGTGCTGCGATTCGTGGGGTCACAAAGAGTCGGACACGACTGAGTGACTGAACTGAACTGACTGGTCCCACTCAGTCTTTCCGTCTCAACATGAAAGATTAGGAGGGGAGCCTTCCACTTTCTGGAGCTGTCCCCAGAACCTGAGAACTTGTTTCCTGCAGAGGATCTCACTCTTGCATCTCCCTCTCAGCCCTCCAGTCCCTCAGGGACACTCAACTATCCCTGAGGCTAACGCTCCAGGGAAGCCTAGTAAATCACAGAGTGCAAGTCACATTTCCAAATCAAGCATAAAGGCCTCCTGCGAGCCTCCCCTGAATCTACCAAATCTCATCACCCACAGAACAACTCCCAGCTCTCATGTGGTGCCTAAGGCAGCCACGGCACTCCCCCCACCCCCCCCCGACAACCCCCCAGGAGAGGCTGGGGTCTCTGCTGCCTACTGCACTCACTTCAGGCTGAAGAGAGTGAGTCACGCTTTGAAGCCAGATGGACATGTGCGAACTTCGGCAGCAACTTTTCCCTGGGGTGGGGCTGGGTGGAGGGGGCACCCAACCTGCTAGGGCCCCTCTAACCTGCAGGGGGGCCTAGCTCAATGGGGAAAGATCCCATTGAACCAGGAAAGCTTGGTTTCCCTTCCAGCTCTGCCAAGCCCCCTACCGTATGTCTCTCCCACTTACAGACTAGCTCAACCAGAAACTTCCTGCCACTGCCAACACACCACCAGGGTGCGTAGGTTCTTGGACTACCTTCCTTTTCTTTGGGAAGCCCTGTCCTCCCAGGGACAGGTNAGAAGGTTGAGCACTAAAGAATTGATGCCTTTGAACTGTGGTGTTGGAGAAGACTCTCTAGAGTCCCTTGGACTGTAAGGAGATCCAACCAGTCCATTCTGAAGGAGATCAGCCCTGGGATTTCTTTGGAAGGAATGATGCTAAAGCTGAAACTCCAGAACTTTGGCCACCTCATGCGAAGAGTTGACTCATTGGAAAAGACTCTGATGCTGGGAGGGATTGGGGGCAGGAGGAGAAGGGGACGACAGAGGAAGAGATGGCTGGATGGCATCACGGACTCAATGGACGTGAGTCTGAGTGAACTCCGAGAGATGGTGATGAACAGGGAGGCCTGGTGTGCTGCGATTCGTGGGGTCACAAAGAGTCGGACACGACTGAGTGACTGAACTGAACTGACTGGTCCCACTCAGTCTTTCCGTCTCAACATGAAAGATTAGGAGGGGAGCCTTCCACTTTCTGGAGCTGTCCCCAGAACCTGAGAACTTGTTTCCTGCAGAGGATCTCACTCTTGCATCTCCCTCTCAGCCCTCCAGTCCCTCAGGGACACTCAACTATCCCTGAGGCTAACGCTCCAGGGAAGCCTAGTAAATCACAGAGTGCAAGTCACATTTCCAAATCAAGCATAAAGGCCTCCTGCGAGCCTCCCCTGAATCTACCAAATCTCATCACCCACAGAACAACTCCCAGCTCTCATGTGGTGCCTAAGGCAGCCACGGCACTCCCCCCACCCCCCCCCGACAACCCCCCAGGAGAGGCTGGGGTCTCTGCTGCCTACTGCACTCACTTCAGGCTGAAGAGAGTGAGTCACGCTTTGAAGCCAGATGGACATGTGCGAACTTCGGCAGCAACTTTTCCCTGGGGTGGGGCTGGGTGGAGGGGGCACCCAACCTGCTAGGGCCCCTCTAACCTGCAGGGGGGCCTAGCTCAATGGGGAAAGATCCCATTGAACCAGGAAAGCTTGGTTTCCCTTCCAGCTCTGCCAAGCCCCCTACCGTATGTCTCTCCCACTTACAGACTAGCTCAACCAGAAACTTCCTGCCACTGCCAACACACCACCAGGGTGCGTAGGTTCTTGGACTACCTTCCTTTTCTTTGGGAAGCCCTGTCCTCCCAGGGACAGGTAGTCTGGGCCCCCTTGGGAGAAGATTCCTAGGAGAGATTCCCCAGGGCATATTACAGCTTGCCGAGACCATGTCAAGCAAGCTCTTACTGAAGAAAACCACTCTGACAGCTGCCATGAAGCAGAGTGGCTGGCTGGTGGTCCTCAGAGCCGAAGACCCATTGAATCACAAGTTGAATCCAAAATCACAAGTCTGCCTGGCTGGGTGAAGTTATCTCCATAGAAGCAGAAAAAGCATACCTTCAAACTGTAGCAGCACCTTATACCCAGCCCCCACCACCCACTAGGCCAGGTGTAGCACATCCCAAGGTACTGTGTGTGAGAGCAGGTCAAAGGCCTGGAGGAGACGGGCCACGGGCACCAGAGGGGAAAGGAGGGGGTGGGGGCCTGAACAAGCAGATCAAGTCCGCTTCACTTCTGCAGAGGCTGCACTGGGCTGGAAAGTGGCCCTTAGCCCTGCCAGGGGGTCTCCCTAAATTACCCGGCTCTAGACCACGCCCCCACCTCACCCTTAGGGGTTCAGGACCCATGCCCCCCCCCCCCCCCCCC
>SJYV01026330.1:356850-398629 GCA_006410875.1 Neotragus pygmaeus
ATGCTCTTCCTGAAACTTCTCTTACCAACGCACTTTAAATTCTGGCTTTTTGGTTTATTCTTAATGGGAGGGAGTACTTGTGTGTGTGTGGGGGGTCTTAGTTAGGCCCAGGTGGCCCCTTGGGTGAGGGTCAAGAAAGGCCCTGCCCCAAGCCACCTCCCTACAATTACACCTAAAGCCACGCAGCTGGCACCGAGCTAAGCACTGCCCACCTCTGCAATCTCTTTTGGAAAAATCCCCACCTCTCAAAGGAATAATACTTTTTCATGGACACTGAGTTTCTTGAAGCTTCTATCAGAGAAGAAAAGCAGCAAGAGCACAAAGGCAAGCTACTGTTCTTTTAAACTCAGTTGATGTTACTTCATGGAAAAACAGAGAGGTGAAGCTGCCGAAATTCTTGTGATAAAGCCAAATAAAGATGCGGCTGGTATCTCTTGAACTCCCCAGAGCTGGTAAAATGGAAAAAACCAAAGCTTTAAGTCAGGTAGACCTGGATTTAAACACCAAGTCTGCCCATCATGAATAACTTACTGATTCCTCAACCCAAAGAGACACATCAGAAGGAACCTCACTTAAAGAGTGCTGGTGAGAATGATACCAGTCACCATGCAGGAGCCAAGCAGAGTAGGGACCGGGAAGGCCAACATCCCGGGGATCCCCCTCTTTCGGATCCACAGACAGGGGAAGGCAGCCCAACCATGGCCCTCAAATTCCCACACTAGGAGTCCAGAGCCAGAAGGGGCGGTGAGAAATCTGAAAACGCAGACTGCATCTGAACCCTGCCCTGCAACTGTTCCACTGAAAACACCCGAGAGTCCACCCTGGGGAACTTGACAGCGCCACTGCTTTCCCGAGAGGGACCCAGTGGGAGGTGACGGTGAGGGGCTCCGTTTACAATGCAGCCTGAGGGCAGGGGCAGAAACTGTATCCCACAGACCCTGAACAACGGCTCCAGGCCTCCAAGAAACAAGGCGAGATCTTCAGATGCTCAAGACCAGGGGGTTGGGGTCAGAGAGCATGCACTGCCTGCTGCCACCATCTGAGTGTGGCTTCCGCACAGGCACCCAGAGAGAGCAGAAGTCTTAGCTCTGGCAGTGCAGAGCTCAAGCCCCAGGGTTCTGCCCCTGAGGAGAGAAGGCCTCCCTGGTGCCCATTCGGCCTCACTTGCTGTGGGTACTCGATTCACTCTGCAGTTAGGCTGGGCTCCTACAAACTCCTGGGCAGGAAGTGCCGCGGCAGACCAAAGGGAACTGGCCTGCCCGTCTGGATGCGGCTGGTTTTCCAGGCTGCCCTGGGGTCTGGCGGCCATCTGAGGAGCCAGGTTCGCCTGCCCTGGAGGCACCAAGTCTGTCAGGTCTGTCAGACCACCTGCTCCTCACACTTCACACTGGGGGCTCTCAGAAGCCCAGAGAGGTGGGAGCAGTGGTACAGGAAAGGTCCACCCCTACCCGACACAGGGTCCAGTGTGCCAACCAGCCCAGTCCCACAGCCCCAGCATTGGCTACCTCTGTCCACTCTGACCCTCCCTACAGGAGTGCCCAGACACACAGGTGTCCAGAACCTCCATGAACTTCTGGCTCTGGACACAAAGTCAGATGTCATGCATGTGCGTGCTAAGTTAATCCGTATCCGACTGGTAAAGAACCCGCCTATCAATGCAGGGTATGTAAGAGACAATGGTTCAATCCATGGGTTGGGAAGATTTCCCTGGAGGAGAGCATGGCAACCCATTCCAGTGTTCTTGCCTGGAGAATCCCATGGGCAGAGAAGCCTGGCGGGCTACAGTCCATAGAGTTGCAAAAGAGTCAGACTTGACTGAGCGAAATACAGGAACAGTAGAATAGGTGGAATCTCCTCTTTCTCACTGGAAACAGTCAGTTCCTAGTCTCAGGGCAAGGCCCCTCCTGCAGGGAGGGGGCTGAGAGTAAGGCAGACAAGACCTCCCCCTTGGATCTAGAATCAATCTATACCCACAGCCCCCTGAGCTGGGACAGTGGGCAGAGAGCATTGTATTTTAGTCATATTGCAGTGCTCCGCTCTAAGAAACTCAAATCTGACAAATTAGAAGGTAATCACATGCAATACAAAACTAGTCTTTAGAGGCTTTCTTTTAAAGGCACAAGTCCTTGCCAAAGGCAACTTGCCTCCCCTAGTTTCCTTCAGGTGCCCTGCTCCAGTGTGCGCCAGGCAGACCTCTCAGGGCAGGCGTCGGTCTAGCTAAGCCAGAGCGCCCGCCACTCACGCCTGGGCACATGGCACCTCTTGTGACCTTTGCTCATTCAGCCAGCATTTTGCTGGCCCCTCGTCACAACTCAGCAAGGTGAGACCCACACAGGGCTGGAAGCCACTTTATGTCGCCACAAATCCCAAGTGGGCTTGATCAACGAACAGCTTGAGCTTCCTGAACCTTGGTTTCCTGATCGACACAGCAGAGTTGTGAGCACTCGGTTAAATAAGAATGGTATACAACAGGCGATCAACACAAGCTCATTCTTGCCCCCTACATGTCAAGTTATCAGGCTAAGAGCTGAAGAAAAATGCAAAATAGACTGGGCAACTGGAGCTTGAGTTAGTAGGAAGACAGAGGACGAGAGTGTGTGAGAGGGCGGTGGCAGAGTGCTCAGAGCTTGGTGGAGAGAGCTTAGCTCCAAAGCAGCTTCCCAGAGGGCACACAGGAGCTGTGACTTCCAGCTTCTTCCTGAGGGTCTACTTCATGCCAGGTGTACCAAGCCCAGTGGGAAATGGGCAGTACTCTAGAAAATTTGCTTCACAAACATTTGGAAAGGGCAGGAGACAAAGACAACTTTCTCCAGACTGCCACCACTGGATCCTTACAGAATTATTCCAGGCTGAGGGACAGTAGGGCTCTGGGCTAAGTCTCCAGCAGACCCTCCCCCGTGCCCAGGCCAAAAGCAAATCTCCCGCTGGGGTAGGGCCTATTTGTTCCTGGCAGTGAAAGTGCGGAAGAGATACAGCAGGAACAGGGCCACAGTGCCTCAAGGCTCAGCAACAGGCCCACCAGGAGGAAGCCTCAAGGACTGATGCCCTGTTCTCCAAAAAAAACATCAGCTCACCAGCCTGCTCCAGGCACTTGCCCAAGAATGGCAAAGGGTATGTGGCTGGTTCAACCAGCAAGACACTCTAGGAACCAATAACTTAGATGTCTAAGATGGCTTGCCAAGACCAGAGTTGCTGTCTAGTGTCTTGAATGAAGAAACTGGCCAGCGAGGCCAGCATAGGAGCTCTGCCCTCAGCCTTGCCAGCGAAGTGCTGACCTCCTGAATGAGACAGCCATGGGGAGCAAGACTCAAGAGCAGGCCTTCCCAACATTCCGCCAGCACCAACAGAACCACAGGCAGCCCCTTCTAGAGCTACAGGCACCTAACCGGAATATCTCACTAATTAACCAAGTGTTTAGTGCCACTCCCATTATGCAAGCTCTACCAGGGCAGGCAGGGTCTGCCTTCCTCACCAGTAAATCTCAGCCACAGGGCTTACTAAGAGCTTGCTGAACAAATGAAGATCTGGCTGCCCACCTGCTCCCCTTCATATAACATTTGTACCCTAGGCTGATGGCACCACTTGGAGCTCAGGACAAGAAACTCTGACCTCTAAGCTCTCCCCCATCCCCAGGAGTCCACCACATCTCTTCAGTGCAGTACACAGTTCAATGGGCTACTTTAAGAATTCTCTCATGTTACACAGCACAGCCTTCTTCCACTACCATCCTTCTCTCTCCCAACCTGCCCAGTTATCTCGGGAGAGTATTTCTCTCATTCCACATCTTACAGTCACCATCACTCTCATTCATCCTTGCCACTCCCCACCCCCTGGGGGCTGTTATCATCTTATCCTAACAAGGAGAAAACAGAAGCACAGAGAGGTTAGAGAACTTGCCCACACTCCCGCACCATCAAGGGCGGAGGCAGGGCGGCTGTTGTCAGTCCCCAAGTCCACGCCCCGAACCGCAACACAGGATGGCTGCTGAGTCACAGGCCAATAATCCTGCATGTGCAATTTTGATTTTCTGAGCTGTTTTAAGTATTGGCATTAACACATTATTAGTTTTTCTTGATTTTTCACCACAAAGGAATTGAAGATGTACTACGATTAAATGGCATCTATGTACTGGCCAGGGAACAGATACATAGTTTTACAAACTGTTTCTACAGAAGAGTCTACTCAAAGTTCCCAGTATGTTCTTAGATGCACTTATAAAACAAACCCATTTTATATCCTTGAAAAGGGTAGGGGCTGCAAAGACAGGTTTTCTTGATTTTACAGTAAATCTAGGAAAATAATCTATAGTCCCCCCCACATCTAACCACGTCTCTTGAATCAGATGAAATCTCCAGCACGAACTGCAATGAAGACTGAAATTCGGTCATGACACTCCAATCAGCCATCTTAATATTCAAAGACATATTACCTGACCTCTTGGCTACCTCTTTGGGCTGAATAAATTCAAGTCCTTCCAACTCTCCCTGATGATCATCTCTTACAGTCATTTCATCTATTTTACAATTTTTTCTACACCGTGTCCAAACTGTGTGAACCCCTCCAGGCAGAGAACAGCTCCGCCTCCAATACTGAGACAGGTTTGCCAAACCTGACTCCATCTTCCATTCTGGCACACAATATCCTGGCATCAAGCAGCACCCTAATACCTTTCCTGTGATATCTACAAAGATCCTCTAAAAACTAATAATTCAACTCTAAAACATTCCCTGACAGTCCAGCAGTTAGGACATGATGCTTCCACTGTCGGGCTGGGGTTCAAATCCTGGTTGGAGGACTGAAGTCACATGGCAGGACCAATATATTACAATACACCTCTAAACCATCTGACCAGATGAAAATGTGATTAACAAACTGAATTTTCTCCAGACACTTTGAGACACGCAGCTGCAGTTGGAGAAGGGCTCGAGTGTGGGCTACCCCTCTCCTCTTCAGGCAGGAAACTGAAAGAGCTGCATCTAAGGAGGGAGAAGGCATTGAGAATGGAAGGGAAGTAAGGGTGGTCAGCACCACTCCAGATGAGGCCTGGGGGTCACAAGAGGCAGCAACACACCAAAAAACGTAGGCCTTGAGTTTCTGCCCGGCTTGATCCTGTTAACTAAGACGAGTTACTGTCATTTTTTTGTCCAGGTAACTTGGTTATTATGGTGCCTCAGAAATAAGTTCCTGTTTCAAAACCTCAGGGAGGCTGTGAGAAAAAGCCATTCTTTTACTCCTGATGCTTGCAGAGGATCTATCTCAAGGGTAGTGTTATTTTCATTATTATTATTTGGTGGGAGGCTGAGTCAGGTTAATAACCACCCAACCGTGCAGGTGTTTCTCACTGGGAAAAATGGAATCTGGGTGAAAATCCTTCCCAGGACATGACACAAAGTCCTGGACATGACTTTGCCCTGAGGCCTGCTCACCAAACCCACAATCCTCAAACCCTCAGCTTCTAGACCAAGTTGCCTAGGGCAGGACAGCAATCCTTCCATTGGATCCCCAGGGCCAGGCTGGTGCTCAGCCACTCTGGAAAGCCAGCTCAGTGGAGTGAAGGGCACTTGTCTGGCCCTGAGCAGGCAGCCTGCAGCACCCCCGACTGCTGCTGCTCTTCCTCCCTTCTCCCTATTAGCTGGTTTACTGCTCATTAGTGGCAGAACCAGGAGGTGGGCAGGGGAAACATAAAGGAGCTGAAATTCAAACCAGTCTATTTTACTCCAGTTAGGTGCCTCCCATAAAACCAGGCAGGATTTCATCACCCAGGACCTCCCTGTCCCTTGTTCCTTGGAGGTCGAAGCAGCCTGAAGGGGAAGCGGGAACCTGCAGAATCTCAGGACCCCAGACCCTGGAAGCCTATGCTTCTAATCACTACAGGCTCTTGACTCTATCTTCTCAGGTTGAGCTGGCCCATCAAGGCTGGGGACCCGCAGAGCAGAGTGCTGGGGCTGCCCTCTGTGTCCAAGCGCACTCTTCTTGTCCCTTCAAAGTCCCCAGCACAATGGCAAGTTCACAAAGGAAGTGAGTCCTGCCAGACTATGCTAGCAAATTCCCATAAATGCTTGGGCCAGGGTAGTACTGCTTATGTAAAATGCTTCCCCATTGAGAGATGCTGCTTTATTTACATTCCTCACAACCCATTCATAAAACGGAGGCCCTTTAATGTTGGGGCTGTTCGTATAATGCTCCATAAACCCAGGAGCTTCAACTGGCAGCCTTAGTTCGACACAGGCTGCCTCTCAACTTTTTCCCCTTAAGATTTTTTTTCACCTCTTTAATGACTCACCTTGCGACAGGGCGCTCAGGCCAGATGTTGCCGGAGCAAGGCCAAGAGGAGTAAGAACAGATAAAAATGAAAACACACAAGTCCTCCTGAGTGCTGGGACAGAGAGGTGGGGAGGAATGAAAATAAATAAATCGAAAATCCCCATAGAACTCCAATGTGAACTACTCATGTTGAAGGTTGAATCCCTTCCAGGTTTACTGAAACTTCCTTTAAGGATGTCAAAATGCTCCTGAACTTAAGCCTCTACAAACTAGAGATGGTGTGGAGGGATTTTTTTTTTTTAACCCCAAAGGAAAAGATAGAAGAAGGTTCTTTCTGGTTTTTAATCTACATTGTGGATGAATAAAAAGGCAGAAAATTTCTCTGCTTCTTTGTAAAAATGTTCCATGGGCTGCTGGATCTAAGAGGGGCAAGATTTGTTCAGAGTGAAGAAACTCAGACAAACCTCAGAAAAGAGGAAGGGCTGTGTTTTAGGACACACAGAGAAAACAACCTGAGCAGCTAAGAAGAGAGGCCAGGAGATTCATTCAGAGGTAGCCTGTCTCCTGCTACTGTAGAAGCAAGGAGGAGAGAACTAGTACAGATTTTTTTTTTTTTAATTGACGGGGGGAGCGGTCTGCATTGCCATGGCAACTGTGAGGGGTGGCTTTCCCGCTTAGAAGGGAAATGCTGGTCCATTAATCATCAAACTGGGGCACAAAAGGGAGGTTTGGGGGAAAGAGGGTGGATGCAGAATTTATTTTTTCCACTGTTTAGACTCAAACCAGTCACCAGCCCGCTCTTCCATCTCCCCATGGTCCAGGGTTGGTAGTAAACAAAAAATGGAAGTTCCGTGAGAGCTGGGATCATAAGCTGTCCTTTCTGATGGGTCCAGTGTGGGGCTGATCATGCCTCCCATGTCAGCGATGCCCCTATAAACATATCCTCCAACACCAGTCCCCAAAGCCCCATTCACAGGCCAGACCAGGAATCTTTCTCTTCTGCTCTCAGCACCACGTTTTCTCCCCTATTTACACCCAGGATTGAGAAGAGATAAAACATATGGATTCATTTAGCATGGACAACAAGGAAAATTGCATAAGAGCAGCAAAGCCGGGTGGGGAGAATGGCCTGGTGAGGTAGGAGGAAAACAGGATTACAGCCCTTTTCCAATTCATGTCTATATGGTGTCATGTGAGCAATCCACAGGACAGACTCTTCCTCAGCCGGAAAATCAGAAGCAATCATTTGCTTCCCATGCTAAAGGACCCCAAACACGCCCTATGTATGTGCCTTAGGCAGAAAAGGTCAGAAACCACCGAGGACTCCATACTATCTGGAGTTCTGGGGAAACAGAAGGGAAGGTTTCCCCTCTGCTCCCACTCAACTAAGCAGTCAACTACTTTTATTCATTCAATAAAAATGACGTGCAAAGCACTGTATCACAAATCCTGGAATACTCACGCACACACAGGTTTAATACTCATACTGTCCTTATCCTTAAGAAACTTCCAACGGACAAAAGCACTCAAGAGGATGCCATGTTATAAAACCCAGGGTCACAATCTCAAAGGCAAGCAACGCTTGGAGTAGTCTGAAATCAATGAGTAGGGTTCAGGCAGGAGAAGGAGGTGGCAAGGGACTCTGGGGACAACTGGGGAAGTCAAGAGGAGCAAAGATGCAGGGTGATAAACCTGTTCAGCACATCAGGGCTAGGGGAAAGCCTTAAGGGACACTGTCCAGGAAGAGACTACAGGAATCGGGGAGTCATTTTAAGTTTAGGGGAGTGACATAAGGGAAGGAGTGCTTTATGAAGAATGATCTAGCAGCTGTGTATGGAAATGGACCAGAAGGGCCAGTACAAACAAGAGGGAAAGGAAGGCCATGACAACAACATAGGCCTGACATGGGAACAGCAGGGCAACAGAAAGGAAGAAAAAGTGGGAGACAGAAAGGAAACTCTTCACTGGCTAAACTCTACAGAGCAAACTTAACTACTTGATCTGACTTGCATGAGTCTCCTGCCAGGTGAGAGCCAAAGAGGGAACCAATGTTTTGGCCATTCTCCTTTCAGTTCTGGTGGCCAGACCAGGTCACCCCCTTCTGATGCCCCCAAAAGAATCACATGCACACTGGGTAGCCCCGCAGAAGACACAAAGACCTTGAGATGCTTCATCATCCTCTGGATCTTAGACATACAATTAAATTCCCTCAGAAAAAACTTTAAGTCTCCTGCATGAGGTAATACCTCCCTTTCTTTCCCACAAGCCTCAACTCCACCCAGGCTGGGGTCTAGACCCTCCTGGGGAGAGGGACGGAGGGCGGCCACAGACTAAGAGGGGTGACAGGCTGCTTTCCCAAAGAAGGATTACACTCAACCACAGCTGGGAGCAGCTCATCATCAAAACCTTCCCCGGGTGGGACCCGGATTTTTAACAAAAGTCTACACTCTAAACACCCCAAGTCTGTTTTTGTGGTCCCAACTCTTCCATCAAGTATGGGATCACAGGATAAAGCACAGGAACTCTGAGTGGGTTTTTACAACTGGAAAAACAGCACCCAGCTTGGTCACTGGTGGGGTAAGAGGGGCTCACGGCTTAAGCCACTGGTTCCCAAATGTCCTCTAGTTGGTCAAGGACAGTGGTGTTCCTCTAGAACACACGGTCTCTCTGGGGCCCTTTTCGCTCTTTTTCAGAAGGCACGTGCGTGGAAAGAGTGGGAGGAAAGTCTCTCAGGAGATAGGAAACCTTTTAAACTTAATCATTAAATTCGTGCCTCAACTCAGCTTCTCCTTTCTCTCTGTGAGTACCTTCTTGCGCTAAAGAAAAGTGCTGAAGACGGTTGTCCAGGAGCACTTCTGGGAGGTATCTTCTAGTCCCCAGTCCAGCCGGTCTTCTGCCCTCTTAAGACCAGTGACAACGGAAGACTGGGAGATGTCCCAGGTGGGATTAACCTTTTGGGCAGACTCTTCTCGCCAAAACACCTCATTCCTGGCAGGCTCTAGAGCTCCTCACCGAACTGTCTCTTGGGCAAGTCCAGCAACGGGGTCGCCACTGGCCAAGCCCACTGCGTGCACACCCCCACCTCTGCCCCACTGGCTCGACCCCACTCCCAGAACAGCAAGTCGATCCGAGGCTGGAATCGTGAGCCAGTGCCGCAGCTCCTCCCGGCGGTCGCCCCGGCCCCCGCAATCCCCGGGGCAGAGTCCGGCCCGGTCGCCCGCCCCTCGGGGTGGGTGGCTCGGACCCGCTCCCCTCCCCGACGCCACCACCTGCGCCCGCTCCGGCGCCGCCTTTGTCCGGCGCTTCGCCGCCAAGCGGGCCCCTCGGGCCCGACCTGACCCGGCCCCCGGCCCCGGAGAAGAGGCGGCGAGGCGGGCAGGGCAGGGCCAGGCCCGGCCGCGAGCACTGGGTCCTGCTGTCACTTGGAGGCGGTCTGACAACTTCGATCCCCCCGCCCCACCTCGGACTCGGCCGCCGCTCCGCACGGTCCTCGCCGGGCCTCCCGCGGCCCACACTCGCTTCTCGAACCGGTTCCTTTCCTTCTTCGGCGCCTCCCTTCCTTCCAGTCCGATCAGGTCGAGTCTATACTGCCCCCCGCCCTGGCGTGGCTCCGTGTCAGTCGGTGTGGCGGAGGGCGGGGGCAGCAGTGGGCCTGCCCGGGGCCTCAGGCCCTCCCAGAGCCCGNNNNAATTTTTCTGCTCTCGAGAAGCTTTCAGTCGAGGGCTGAGATGTGTTCGGGGTAGAAGGACAAGTAGACAGAAAACAGCTTGACAAACAATTTGTTGGCTGGAACACGCAGTGGCTGCTGAGGAAGCCAAAGGAGAGGTGCCAAGGTCTCCCCTGGTGTGGCGCTGGGGTGAGGTGCGAGAACGTTCGAGAAGGGGCTAAGCCGTGAGCAACGTCTTTATGAAGGAGCAGGCATTCTCCACGCAGACCTGCCTTCTGTAGGGGCAAAGTTAAGGACGCCCCGGGTAGGGGTTCTGGCTTGAGCAAAGGCGCAGAGCTGTGAAGTAGCGGGTGAGTCGGAAGTGGAGGCCAGGGAAGCCGCAAGAGCCACGCGGGTTTGTAAGCCCTGCCAGTGGGCTTCCTCCCGAAGCATCGCGCACCGGAGGCTTTTAAAGGGAAGGGAAGTCCTGGTCAGTTCTGAGTATGCCAGAGATCTGGAGTAGCAGAGCGGGCTGGGGGTGGGAGTGGTGTGATGTTGTCCCTCTGTTCCCCCACCCAGCGCTGGCTTCTCCGAGGGATGTTTTACCCTCGGATGTCCCGGCTCCCTTCCAGAAGCACTGGGAGGAAAAGGTCTGCCCTTGGGGAGGAGTCCTCTCTCAACGCGGCTCCCACCGCCCAGCACGGGTTCTACCTTCGTTCTCCCCGAAAGGGATGGGGAGTGTCCAGTGCCTCCATCTCCTCCCTCACCCCTTCAAAGCAGTCCTGCCATTTCCTGGAGCAGCGGCAGGAGAGATGTCGGCAAGCAGGGAGATCGCCTTTACCCTCCTGCTTGCTACTAGGGACTGGAACTCTCAGGCAGTGGACATTGATGATAAAAACCCTATTGAGCTGGTTGCATCCTCATCCCAATCCCAGGAGACAGGCATGATCACTGGCACCATTTCACAGATTAGAAAGCTGAGGCTTAAAGCAGTTAATGCCTGTCTCAAGTGGCACAGGTGAGACTTATACCCCAGTTTGCCCGATTTTCAGGTCAGGGTTGGATCCCCTGGCAGGAGACCACAGCATTGCTTTCTATGAGTCTGGACAGCCATGTGGGCTGTATGCCCCTTTGGACCAAGACCATTGCTGGTATTGCCGGATAGAGTATGACAGGGTGGTAGGCATCAGTGAAGCTTCATACTATAGCCCTGCACTTTCTAGCCAGCCTTTCCCCATGACATCTGGAATCAAACTTTACAGGGCTTTTCTTTAGAGTCTCCAGAAAAGTTTGTTCCTAGATCTCCCTGGGCTCTCTGCCTCCGGAATCCTTATCCTCAGAGTCTCGAGCCTGACTTCCTGGAAGTGTCTTTTGAAGCTCAGGTGAAGTTCTCCCAGAGCTTAGAAATGCCTTGCTCCATAATGTCCTGGACTCCCAGGGGCCCCACATTGTCTCCTGCTATGCCTTCCTGACTGTCTGCCTCTGCCTGGGTCTCAGTGTTCAGACTGTAAGCCCCTGGAAGGCAGCACTGTGGCTTTGACTTCCTCTTTATGGTATCCTGTGTGTCTTGCACACCTTTGGATTCAAGGAAGGATGGCATTCTAAGTCCCTCAGAACCTAGCTCCAGTACAGCCCTTGACCTCTCCCCTTGAACAGATCCACTCAGGGGCCCCAATTTGGCAAACTTGGAGCAGATTTTAGCAGGCAGGAAAGTTCCTTTTGACAAGCTTTTTCTTTCTCACAAGCCTTTTAAAAAAGATTAAAATTAGGAATCAATGCTGAAATATTTGGAGATTTCAAATAAAGATCCAGATTTACAATTGCTCTGTAAAGCATCTACCTGCAATGTGGGAGACCCGGGTTCTATTCCTGGGTCAGGAAGATCTCCTGGAGAAGGAAATGGCAATCCACTCTAGCACTCTTGCCTGGAAAATCCCATGGACCGAGGAGCCTGATAGGCTACAGTCCATGGGGTTGCAAAGAGTCGGACACGACTGAGCGACTTCACTCACGCACTCACTTGGAAAATCAGAAGATCTGGCTACCTTTGGCTCCTATTTCCACTTGCAACGATAGGCTGGTGCCAAGTAGCAAATGCCATCTTCACAGGGCAGGTGCGCTCCAGTGTGCCATGGTTCCACCTTGCCCTCTTCCAGCATTTCTGTGTGGCTGATCCTTCAAAGTCTTCAGGTTGTGATCCTTACATTGTGACTGCAGAGACGCAGGCAGGTGTCATGGTCTAGGCCTTTGGAGTGTCTGCCTCTCTGGACCCTGCTGGGAGAGCCTCATTACATCCAGACAGCCTCTTTCTCATAATACCTTTATTGTTGTTTACTGAACATACTCTAAGAACCATGGACCCAGGCTGCAGATGAAAAGATAATTTCAATGTGGTCCAGAGTGTGTGGACTCCTCTGGTGACTACTTTGAAGAACATGGTGTAATGCTTGCCAAATAGTAGGTGCCTAATAATGTTTGATGAGTTAGATAGTAAATGGCAACTGAATAAATTAATGGAATGGTTCCAAGAAACATGAAATGCCTGTGACAATCTGGGTCACTTGGGACCTCAGCTTCCTCAGGGTCACTGCTATCAGATCAGGACCCTCATCCACTCAGATGTCAAATGGGAGTATGTTAAGGGGACCCCACTTATGAGGAACCAGAAGACTGTGAACTGGAAATCCAGGGGTGTACCCACTGTGATTCCTTGAATCACCTGCAGACCCCTGGGACGATGAGAAAACACAGATCTGGAACGGACCATGTCCTCCAAAGCCAGGAGACTTACTGAAGGTGTAGGTAGACACTCAGCATGCATTTCTTTCTTTAACCTTTTTGATTAATATTATTCTCAAATTTACAAATGAATAAGGACACTGAGACCTGTAGAGTCTTAAGTAACAGCTCAGGAGCTCACAGGCTTGGAGTTGTTCCAAACCTTTGCTTTTTTAAGTATATCACTTAGCATAAAGTGTTAACAGAGAGAGGTCTCACCCTTTGTGGGTCTAAAACCTTTGCTCTTTCCACTTTCACATAGTGTAGCGATTAAAGTATACAGACATTTTTAGCCAGATTCCTTGAGTTAGAGTCCTGGCTCTATAGCTTTTTAAAACATGAGAAGTACTTAGAACAGTGCCTGACCCTCCGTGAATCCCCTCAAAGCACTAGCAGTTATGAATCGACTTCATCATTCCCCCATCCTGCCATCTGCCCTGTTTCTGTTTTGGTACTGGAATGCAGTCCTGCAACCTCTGTTTGCCCCCCTCCCACACCCAGCCTCACCCCCTCACCGGTCCCAGCGGGGAGCCCCTACTACATGGTGCCCATGGCTGTATTCTGTCTGCCCTACTGCAGCGTGTCCCACCCTGGTCTCAGGTGGCTGGGTGCCTCTCTGCTGCACCTGGGGGAGGGGCCAGCTGCTTTTCCCGTGGCTTTCCCACTTTACCCTCCCAACACCAAAGCAGTCTCCATGATTACAGCCATCTTCTGCATTTGGAAAGGTTTTCCATGGCATTGCTGATCACATCCCCCAAGCCTCCTTCTCCTATAGGCTCTTGCCATAGCCACGGACCCCTCCCCGCCAGTCTTCTGAAACCTAGAGCAGAGACAGAATCACTGGTGGCTAATTGCCATCTTCCTTTAACCTCAGTGAACGCATGAGAGCCCAGAATCAGCTCCTCCCAGCAGAGACACCTCCTGGAGAAGTCCCCAAACTAAAGCCTGGGCCATAAGGGCAGTGCTGACCAACCACAGCACCACTGATACTTGGCACCAGTGGACCTGGAACGTGATGGCAGCTACATCACGCCTGACTTGGACAGCCTCCCCTCCGCACAGCAAAGAGGAGTCCCTCTGAAACTGAAGAATCCAGCTGAGTACATGACCCAAGCAAGACTGAGCCAGAGAGTAAGTAGCGAGGCAGGTGACAGACTCAGGCATGAGGTCTGACAAGGACTTCCCCTGATTTGGGAATATTATCCGAATTTTTAAACGTCCTATGAGGGGATTTGCAAAAATCATGATTGGTTACATGGGCAACTCTTCTTTACTGAAATGCATATGGGGGAGTCAGCAACTTTCATTTTCATTTGTTTCTCTCTGTTGGAGGGTGTTCTATAGTGACAGATAACATTTTCAGAGAGATTCCGTGAGCTAAGTTCTTTATATACTCTCTTCCAATCTTCAGCCAGTCTTATGAAACAGGAAGATATTATTCCCATTTTACTGATGAAGAAACTGAGGCAGAGAGGTTTGATAGCTTGCCCAGAGTCACACAGTTAGTAAGTAGCAGAGTCAGGAGTCAAATCCCAGCCTTGTCACTTTTAATTGTTCCATCATCTCTTGTTCTTAAAAGAGCTTTTCCCAACAATTCCCTATTCTTGTGTTTTCTGTTAGCAACTAGTTTGAATTTTACACATGAAGCTGCTGTGAGCAACATTCATCTCATTATTAGACTGGAAGGCAAAATGTTGTGAGTGTATTATCATATTTCTTTATAAAAAGAACATTCCTTTTGCAAAGCCTTATCAAAAATACCCTTTTCTTGCCCTCTGCACTCATTTTGACATTGAAGTAATGTAGTCTTTCAGGGACATCAGATACACCTTAACCAGCTTCCAACTACAGGCAAACCCAGCACTCTCTCAGGGTTTCAGGAACCCGCGAGTCATCCTTGGCACCTCCCTCTCCCTTCTCAGCCACCATCCATGTCTAATCCATCACCACAACCTGATTGTCATTTACTTCTACTCCTTGCACCACCTCCCCACCCCAACGACAGCAGCCATGGCATCTGCTCAGACCAACCCCATCCCCCCACCCAATCCCGCAGCCTGTTCTCCACGCAGCAGCTGGAGGGGTCTTTCCAAACGGATCACGGCGCCTCCTTCTCCTGCTTAAACCCTTCTATGGTTCCTGCTAGCTGTCAGGATACAATCCGAATCTGGAACAGAAAAGTGGGGCTGCTCCAGCTGGGAAGCTCTCTGATCCCTACCCTCATACCTCTTCCAGCTGCACCCCTGAACCGGCAGTGCTCCCCCACCACCAAGCCTTGCTGGGCCACTGAGGGTAAGGCCTGGGGTGAAGACCATGCCTGCACTGGGTCTTACTGTTTCCCCACGGCTTGGCAGGGTACCTGCACACACTAGTTCTCAGTAGCAGTTACTGAATGATGAATGAATAAATGAATGACTGGCAGAAAAAGCAAGCTTTTGCCTGTGCTGCAGCAGCAGCTCTGTGGTCTGCCTGCTTTGACAGGTGGTCACAGTGCTGGACTTTCATATCAGCTTAGAAAACTCTCTCCTGTAGCCACACTGCGTGCCAGGCCCTGCTGCTGGCCTTACACCCTCTCCTCCCAGCCTGGTTTTCCCGTATGCAGGAGTAATTGTGATGTTACCTTGGCCTCTAAGTTTCCAACATATGTGGGTTTTATGATTTGTGTATATTCTTCCTATAAAATTTTCTGATGATTAATTCAGTGCTTGGATTACAATACCTGTGGGTTCCACAGGGAAGACTCTTTGAAATCTGGAGACAAAAACATTACGGTGCTGGCCCTGGCAGTCCAGATGGCTTTGCAGAGAAGTTAGAATCTGTGGCCCCAGAATCCTATTCTTTTAGCTGCTACTGAAAAGATTGGAGAACTCAATTCAAGGCAAAGCCTTGGGATTCCCCTGCCTTCTTCTGCCCCTCCCCCTGCAAGTACACTCTGGATGTTTTAGTTAAATGTGACTTCATTTAAATGAGCTTGGTGGAGGTTGTCAGGAAGAGAGGTGGTCCCCTCCTGCAGCCCCCCAAGGAAGGCATTCATTATGCAAGTATTTAATGGTGGGTACCTCTGTTAAGCTAGGCTCAATGCTGGGGATTCAGCAGCAAACCAGATACGTAATATTTGGATGAGCAGTGCTCATGCTGGGTCTTTAGGAATGGATAACAGTAGAACCCACTGGGGGGACTTCCCTGGTGGTCCAGTGGTCAAGAGTCTGCCTGCTAGTCCGGGGGACACAGGTTTGATCCCTGGACTGGGACTACCCCACGTGATGTGAAGCAACTAAACCAGTGTGCTGTAACTACTGAAGCCAACGTGCCTAGAGCCTGCGCTTTGCAACAAGAGATGCCACTGAAATGAGAAACCTGAGCAGTGCAGCTAGGGAATAGCACCTGCTCGCCGCAACTGGAGAAAGCCTGCAAGCAGCAACGAAGAGTGCTGCCAAAAATAATAATGATAAAAAATACTTTGAAAAAGAACTAATTGGGGTGATTAAGTGCTTATCAGTGTTTTCACATCTATCTCCTCAAGTAGACTGCAAACACCTTTGGCCCCATAACTGTTCCTTGCCTTTGAATCCTGGCACCCCTAAATGAAGGTTGTTTTTCATTGACCTGGAGATTGGGGGAATGGAGAGGTGGGTCACTCAAATGTTCTGAGCCTGGGGTGCCAGGCTGAGGAGCAGGATGAGACTGGATAAGCTGGTCCATCCACCAACAGATGCTGGGACTGGGTGGTGGACCCCAGAAAACCCTTGCAAGACTCTGAGGTGCAGAGTGATGGAGTTTCCATGAGGCTGCAGGGAAATGAGTTGACTGGCTTTTCCTGGTGACTGGGGCAGGCTGCGGTGGCAGGGAGTGGTGGGAAGGGGCAGATCAGAGAATATAGTGGAGAAGAAAAATGGCTGAGCCACTTGGGGCTCCCATCCTCAGAGCAGAGGGGAACATGGAAGTTTAAGGAACGCAGAATATAGGATACTTTTTTAAAAAATACTTATTTATTTGGCTGTGCCTAGTCGTAGTTCCAGCACGTGGGATCTTTAGAGTTGTAGAGTGCAAACTCTTGGTTGTGGGATGTGGGATCTAGTTCCCTGACCAGGGATTGAACTCAGGCTCTCTGCCTTGCAAGCAGAGTCTAAGCCACTGAACTAGCAGGGAAGTCCCAAATATGGGATACTCTGAGGCACCTCCAGGGCATTTTCAGGGCTGAGGAGTCCAGGATATGAGTCTCTAGTCCACTTGGAAGTTTGGATGATCAGGTGGGGAGGGCCAAAAAATTGCAGCATGAAACTCTGAAAGGACCCTAGGAATCAGTGAATGGGGCTTAGGGGTAGATGTGGCAGGGTTTCAAGCACCGGGACATCCTGCATAGGAGAAGACAAGAGAGGTCCAAGTTGCTTTCCAGTGAGGATGTCATCTTCCTTCTCTCTGGAGCCAGGCAGTCTCCCAGGAAAGGAGGGTGTGCAGGCAGGTGGAGATCCCAACAGCCCTCTTTTCAGCCTTGCAGGACCTACCACAAGGTGTACTGGGTCCAGAGGCACCCAGGAGGTGGGGGCAGAAAGTGGTAGTGAGAGAGGCCAGCTCTTGCTGGATCTACACATCTAGGTTGTGATTCTTTAACTGAAACTGTTAACTGCTAGCTCTGGACCTTGGAAATAGTCTCAGCATTGGAGAGCAGATCCCTGCTCTCCCCAGCCAGTGCAGTCATACAAAATTCACATCCCTGCAGTCTTTATGAACAACCTTGCAATGGCCCCAACCCCACCCTTCCACTCCGAGCCAACAGCAGGAGTCTGAAAAGAAAGAAAGGGCTGGGTAGGCTGCGGGCCAGTTAAGAAGGATGTAAGGTCTCACATCCCTAGCCTCTTCTCATTTCCGATTCCTCCTTGCCTGTTTTAGATCTTAATTCATCTTATAATACATTTAAGTAAATCATTTTACTTTAGCAAGTAAAAGGACCTACCGTATACCCAACCTTGCCCAACCTGGCAGTATCAGGCAAGGTATACAGGTATGGACAGAAACTTTGCTACTCTGTTCCCATAAATAGAACCAGCATTTGGGGTGGGTCCTGAGTTGCCCTGAAAACACTCAGCTTTGCAGAGGCTGCCTCCTGAAACCCAGGCAGATGCACCCCAGGGACTCTCAAGGCGGGCCAGGCAGGTGGCCCCCATTGCAAGGCTTATCTCCCACGGGCAGCTGCCAGCTCACGCTCCTTGCCTCCATTCCTGTGGCATGTCTAACAGCCTGTCTCTTGGTGAGTGCAGCCATGTGAGTGTCTGTCTGTATGCATGCATGTTTGCCCAGTGGGCACAGGGCACGGGTGTGTTTTGATAGAGATGGGCCTATCTCTGGGGCTTCCTGCATGGCCCTCCTTTTCTCTCTTCTTGTCCCTCTGTCTATTGCTGGTGAGAGAAGCCCTCTGTACTTCCTCCATTGAGCCCCTGTCCTCAGCAGAGGGAAGATATTGCCTGTGCTGAGATATCCCTGGGCCTGAAATATCGTTCCTCTCTTCAAGACAACTCCCACTTACCTGTTTAGCCTGTACTCTTCCATGTCTTCCAGGGTAAAGCTACATCAAGCTGCCTGGCAGAGTAAGTGTAAATAAAACTGTCTCTCTCTGAGGCTGGTCTGTGCTAATTCAGTGCTGGTCCAGGGCATGGTTCTCAGCTTGTCCATAAAGGTTTGTTGACTATGGCTTATAGGCCTGGGCAGGAAAGCAGTGACGCACACTCTTGTTATCTGACTATTCCTTTTGCTGAAAAGAAGCTCATGGTATTGGCCACGGGGCTGGTGTGCCACCTCTACCTTGGATCACTTCTGGTGGCATCACTGTAAAAAATATAGGCATACAACAGCTTTGGAAAACAATTTGGAATTACCTAATAAAGGTGAACACATACCTACATACATACCTAGAAATCCCATTCCTGGGAATGTACCTGGAGATTTGTACATGTAAACCAGGAGACACATACAGAATATTTTAGAATAGCCCCAAACTGGAACCCACCCAAGTGTCCATCAACACAAGAATGGATAATTAAATTGTAGTATTTTCACACAATGAAATATGATACAGGGCAAAAGAGACCAAATTAAAGCTCCACTCATTAACGGGAATGAATCTTTAAAAACTACACAATGATGAGCCAGAGAAGCAAGACAGAAGAATATATTTAGTATGAGTCCTATTGCACAAACCTTAACGATGATCAAAATAATACTGTTAAGGGAGACAAACAGAGGGAGGAAATCATAAAAGTAAGGAGAGGACTGTCAATAAATGTAGGATCATGAGGCACACAGGCTCCTAAAATACTCAGAATGTTCTCTCATTGGCCTGGGTGCTGGGTACAAAGTTTATTGTCATTTTTCACACTGCATACATACATGTTATATCCTTTTCTGTATATATTCAATAATATATGTTTTATTTAAGAAAGAAAAAGGATGGTGTGTGCCCTGACTCTGCCCTCTTTTCATATCCAATCTCTACACTTGTCTTCAGCTGGCAGAGATGAGGGATGGGGTCCCTTATCACAGATCCTTTCTGTTTCTGAGGGGGTCAGAGGACTCTGGGAGGTGAGGGCCTTCCCTCTGCAGCTGGGCCCTGCTACTCTAGAGTGGGAAGGCCTGGGGGAAGCAGGGCCAGGCGAGGCCGGCTGGCTCTGCTGTCTCTGCCAACTCTGGGGATTAGGCCAGGGCTCTGGCCCACCTGTTGTTTCACTCATTCAGCATGAACATAGCCACTGAGCACTTACTGTGAGTACTGGGTGCTTTGGGAGGGTTCAGATAAGTGAGAAATGGTCTTTGACCTCAAGGATCTGTACCATATACAGAGGTAATCACATATACAAATAACTATGATATCAATACAGGCAAAATGTGAGCTAAGTATCACATGACCTCTCATTTGCACTTTCAGTAAATGTTTGTTGAACACCTATTATGTGCTAGAAACTGTGATGGATAGTGAACATAAAAAGGCAGTTCAATCACAACCCTGACCCTTAAGTTCTTAGTCTAATGCATGGGAACAGACAAAGATGAGATAAATACGACAGTGGGGAAAGCCCCTGATGTAGAGATGCCCAGGAGAAGCAGGAAGAAGCCCCAGTTGGAATAGGTGAGATGGGGACAGAAGACTGGGAAAGATTGGAGAAGGGAGGCCTTCCTGAAGGAGGCAGTCCCTGAACTGAAGCTTCAGGGATGAGGAAACAAGACCAAGATGAAGGGCTAGGACATCCTCCGCAGAGGGATAAGCTGGAGCAAAGGTACAGGGTAAGAAACAGTGTCAGGAGGACTGTTTCCAACCAGAATACAAGTACTCAGCAGGGATGGGAGAGGAGCAGCTGGAAGGGATAGCCAAGGCAGATCAGGGTCGCATTTGCCTTGCAAACCTTAGATCTTATAAGTGCTGGGAGCCACTGGAGGCTTTAGAGCGGCTTGATAGTTACCCTAGCTCGATACAGAGGAAGGGTTGAGGTGTATGAATTGGAAGAAGGCAGGCAAGTTGTCAGGTTGTTGTGGATCAAAGAACTATTCTGACAGGCTAGCTGTGTCTGAGAGTGGGTGGTGGGTGCAGGAGAGGCCATTTTCAGGAACAGCTCCTTGCCAGAGTGACCAGGTGTGTCACACAGGGCTCTCCTCTGGGACTAGTGTGGGCAGAGGCAGGGACAGCCAGAAATGTGGATGGGGCTTTGAATCATCTGATCCCAGGGCCCCACATGCTGGCCTGTGGACGTGAGGCAGGTAGTGAACTTCTCATAAGTCAAACGGGTGCACTTTAAAGATCTATCTTCAGTTAAACCAGTAAAGTAGCCATATCGCTTAAAAGCATGAAGTGAATTACCAACCGAAAGCTCTTAAAAATTCAAAAGGAGTTTCACCTTGGAACTGGGTGGAGGGGAGGGTTTGCAGTTTTTGTTTCTTTAAATTATCATAGCTCAAAAACCATTCCCATAAAACAAATAACCCCCACCCCCGCCCAAACCGGCCTCTGTTATGAATTTATGTTCTTTCTAAATGGATAAAAAGCGGCCTTTCTTGTATGAAGCGATGCAAGACAGAGAATAGGAGGCTGTCGTTGAGCCCTGTGCACATCTTGAGATACGAGGCTGGGAGCCGCCAGTCGCAAGCACCCTGCAGTTGTGGCGAGCGGCCGACAGGGGTCAGGAGAGCTCCACGCAGGGCTGGCGGAGCCGCGCCCGAGCCCGAGCTTGCGAGCCAGAGCCGAGCTCCGCGGTGCACGCGACGCCTCGGGTGAGACGGTCTGGCAGAGGGCCCTGGACCCTGGACCCTGGACCNTCCCTCTGTCTATTGCTGGTGAGAGAAGCCCTCTGTACTTCCTCCATTGAGCCCCTGTCCTCAGCAGAGGGAAGATATTGCCTGTGCTGAGATATCCCTGGGCCTGAAATATCGTTCCTCTCTTCAAGACAACTCCCACTTACCTGTTTAGCCTGTACTCTTCCATGTCTTCCAGGGTAAAGCTACATCAAGCTGCCTGGCAGAGTAAGTGTAAATAAAACTGTCCCTCTCTGAGGCTGGTCTGTGCTAATTCAGTGCTGGTCCAGGGCATGGTTCTCAGCTTGTCCATAAAGGTTTGTTGACTATGGCTTATAGGCCTGGGCAGGAAAGCAGTGACGCACACTCTTGTTATCTGACTATTCCTTTTGCTGAAAAGAAGCTCATGGTATTGGCCACGGGGCTGGTGTGCCACCTCTACCTTGGATCACTTCTGGTGGCATCACTGTAAAAAATATAGGCATACAACAGCTTTGGAAAACAATTTGGAATTACCTAATAAAGGTGAACACATACCTACATACATACCTAGAAATCCCATTCCTGGGAATGTACCTGGAGATTTGTACATGTAAACCAGGAGACACATACAGAATATTTTAGAATAGCCCCAAACTGGAACCCACCCAAGTGTCCATCAACACAAGAATGGATAATTAAATTGTAGTATTTTCACACAATGAAATATGATACAGGGCAAAAGAGACCAAATTAAAGCTCCACTCATTAACGGGAATGAATCTTTAAAAACTACACAATGATGAGCCAGAGAAGCAAGACAGAAGAATATATTTAGTATGAGTCCTATTGCACAAACCTTAACGATGATCAAAATAATACTGTTAAGGGAGACAAACAGAGGGAGGAAATCATAAAAGTAAGGAGAGGACTGTCAATAAATGTAGGATCATGAGGCACACAGGCTCCTAAAATACTCAGAATGTTCTCTCATTGGCCTGGGTGCTGGGTACAAAGTTTATTGTCATTTTTCACACTGCATACATACATGTTATATCCTTTTCTGTATATATTCAATAATATATGTTTTATTTAAGAAAGAAAAAGGATGGTGTGTGCCCTGACTCTGCCCTCTTTTCATATCCAATCTCTACACTTGTCTTCAGCTGGCAGAGATGAGGGATGGGGTCCCTTATCACAGATCCTTTCTGTTTCTGAGGGGGTCAGAGGACTCTGGGAGGTGAGGGCCTTCCCTCTGCAGCTGGGCCCTGCTACTCTAGAGTGGGAAGGCCTGGGGGAAGCAGGGCCAGGCGAGGCCGGCTGGCTCTGCTGTCTCTGCCAACTCTGGGGATTAGGCCAGGGCTCTGGCCCACCTGTTGTTTCACTCATTCAGCATGAACATAGCCACTGAGCACTTACTGTGAGTACTGGGTGCTTTGGGAGGGTTCAGATAAGTGAGAAATGGTCTTTGACCTCAAGGATCTGTACCATATACAGAGGTAATCACATATACAAATAACTATGACATCAATACAGGCAAAATGTGAGCTAAGTATCACATGACCTCTCATTTGCACTTTCAGTAAATGTTTGTTGAACACCTATTATGTGCTAGAAACTGTGATGGATAGTGAACATAAAAAGGCAGTTCAATCACAACCCTGACCCTTAAGTTCTTAGTCTAATGCATGGGAACAGACAAAGATGAGATAAATACGACAGTGGGGAAAGCCCCTGATGTAGAGATGCCCAGGAGAAGCAGGAAGAAGCCCCAGTTGGAATAGGTGAGATGGGGACAGAAGACTGGGAAAGATTGGAGAAGGGAGGCCTTCCTGAAGGAGGCAGTCCCTGAACTGAAGCTTCAGGGATGAGGAAACAAGACCAAGATGAAGGGCTAGGACATCCTCCGCAGAGGGATAAGCTGGAGCAAAGGTACAGGGTAAGAAACAGTGTCAGGAGGACTGTTTCCAACCAGAATACAAGTACTCAGCAGGGATGGGAGAGGAGCAGCTGGAAGGGATAGCCAAGGCAGATCAGGGTCGCATTTGCCTTGCAAACCTTAGATCTTATAAGTGCTGGGAGCCACTGGAGGCTTTAGAGCGGCTTGATAGTTACCCTAGCTCGATACAGAGGAAGGGTTGAGGTGTATGAATTGGAAGAAGGCAGGCAAGTTGTCAGGTTGTTGTGGATCAAAGAACTATTCTGACAGGCTAGCTGTGTCTGAGAGTGGGTGGTGGGTGCAGGAGAGGCCATTTTCAGGAACAGCTCCTTGCCAGAGTGACCAGGTGTGTCACACAGGGCTCTCCTCTGGGACTAGTGTGGGCAGAGGCAGGGACAGCCAGAAATGTGGATGGGGCTTTGAATCATCTGATCCCAGGGCCCCACATGCTGGCCTGTGGACGTGAGGCAGGTAGTGAACTTCTCATAAGTCAAACGGGTGCACTTTAAAGATCTATCTTCAGTTAAACCAGTAAAGTAGCCATATCGCTTAAAAGCATGAAGTGAATTACCAACCGAAAGCTCTTAAAAATTCAAAAGGAGTTTCACCGTGGAACTGGGTGGAGGGGAGGGTTTGCAGTTTTTGTTTCTTTAAATTATCATAGTTCAAAAACCATTCCCATAAAACAAATAACCCCCACCCCCGCCCAAACCGGCCTCTGTTATGAATTTATGTTCTTTCTAAATGGATAAAAAGCGGCCTTTCTTGTATGAAGCGATGCAAGACAGAGAATAGGAGGCTGTCGTTGAGCCCTGTGCACATCTTGAGATACGAGGCTGGGAGCCGCCAGTCGCAAGCACCCTGCAGTTGTGGCGAGCGGCCGACAGGGGTCAGGAGAGCTCCACGCAGGGCTGGCGGAGCCGCGCCCGAGCCCGAGCTTGCGAGCCAGAGCCGAGCTCCGCGGTGCACGCGACGCCTCGGGTGAGACGGTCTGGCAGAGGGCCCTGGACCCTGGACCCTGGACCTGCCCTAGGCTGGGGTTCTCGGCTGAGGGTCCCGGGTCTCGGTTCCGTCAGGTGGACGTGGACTGGGCGTCCGTCCCCAAATCAAAAAGAGGCGCTCCTTTCTCAGTCCCCCACCCTTGGCTGACACCAGCCTTGGCTCCACGTCTGGGCGTGGCCGGTTCACCTACGGTTTCTTCGCCTCACCCGGGCAACTCACCCGTCTTCCGGAAGCGGTCCCGGCGCCAACTTTGTGTCTTGCATAGGACTGTCATGATCAAGAAGCTAGTATGTCAAAATGAGACTTGAAATATTTATATAGGTGAAGAAGCGTCATTACCAGGTTACAATGAGTTTGGGACTCAGGCCGCTGGAGGCGTTTCCTCTAGACCCCAGCTCAGCTGTTCTAAAAGGTTGCCAGTACCTCCTCATTATCCCTGGAGCTGTGATTAGGTCTTGAGCCCACATAGGAATCCGTTTTTGTTTTTTTAACAGGTTGCCAAGTTTTGATAAAGGGTGTGTGCCTAGACCACACTTGGAAAACCATTCCCTTAGCTTCCGTTGCCATCAGGACAGACAGGCAGGTAGGAAAACGAAGAACGGGATGGTCGTCAGCAGGGGAACTGGGCTGATAGTGACCAGCCTAAAACTGGAGGGAAAGGAGGCAGCCCCAGGAAGGTGTGGTGCTGGCAGCTAGTGCTGCAGAGTTGCACAATGCATGTAATCAACCCCACACTCCAAGAGCCGCGTGGCCCCTGCTTTCCCATTGTTCACGACTCAGACTTCACTTTTTTGGCTTTACTTTAAAATATTTTTATTTCACATACAGCATCTGGAAAATCATTGCTCTCCCCACGCTGGAGGCAGAGCTACATTATCCTCACTGACTGGCTGAAATACCGCATTCTGATGTCTTTGGGCTTCCAGCTACACTTTATTATTTTGAAACATTTATTATTATTTATTTTCTGTCTGCACCATGCGGCATGTGGGATCTTAATTCTCCAACCAGGGATCAAACTTGATTGCCAGGGAAGTCCCCAGTTACATTTTAAGCCCAGCAAGACCACCATTTTAGCCACATTCATCTCCAGCACAGTAGGGAGCAGGGTGGGAAACTGAAGGGACAGGGCCACAAGCCCCTCAGCATAGGACTGGGCTGGGGTTGGCAAGGAACCGACAGCACCTGTCACAAGCATCAGGCTGGGAACAGGTCCTGGCTACAGGCCAGGACCAAAAGTCAGAACAGGCGCCACTGGGCTGCGGACCAAGAAAACCGGTCTCTTTTAGGGAACTCAGATGCGGTGGGACAACCCAAAACTGTCACACCCTGACTGTGCTCCATCCAAGCGGCCATGCTGGATGGCTGCTTGGCCAAGCCCCAAGTGGGGCTCCATGCTGGCATTCTCAGAACCCCTATTTCTGCTGATCTGGATTCTAGCTCCAGTTCTGATTTGGGGAAAACCAAATTGTCTTGGTCTTTTTAAAAAAACAAGGGGATGGTTTCCGGCAATTTATAAGTTTCCTTCTGGCTCTAAGACTTTTTCCACTCTGGGATCCCTCCTTTCTTTAAAAATCACTGCAAGATCTGGAAAAGGGGGACTGAGTACTCCTCTCTCTTGTGGGTTGACTCCACCCCTGTGTCTCCCATCACCAGTGAGCAGGCTGGAAGCAGGGCCTGGATCAGCTGCGCTCCAAGGACACAGGGCTGGAGCCAGACAGAAGGCAGGAACAAGTAGACTCCTTCTCTCCCAAAACACCAGTTTAGAAGCAGATGGGTTTGCTTCATGATATGTTTAATACAAAATGGCAGCAGCCACTGTGGAGTGGTAACAAATAGCCACAGGGTGTCCGGAGCAATGTGCGCAGGCAGCCCCGGCTGGAGTCGAGCCAGCCAGCCCAGGCCTGCTGCCCAGTCAGCTGGGGGCTGTCACATGGCCAGGAATGGACAGTGGCACTGGCAGGGCAGTGCTGGAGGCATCGAGCCCGGCCTTCGCGAGCATGCAGACCTCTGCCCACTGTGGATTCTGAGTGGCACAGGTGTTCTGAAATGCCTGTTCCTAGAGCTCTGCCCCAGAGTGATGGAATTCCAGCTCTAAAAAATGAGGGATGGAGGAGGCTGCAGTGGGAGTTCCCACTCACACACTGATGAAGGCCAATGCCCCATAGAAATTGGCAAAAACAAAGGCTGGGTTTTGTGGGTATTTTTCCCCATAAAGAAAAGAGACTACCAAGTTCAAATTAATGAACTTGGTAATACTTCTGGTGTACTTGAGCAGAGGGTTCCCTGGCACAGGCTCATCCAAGGAAAAGGTGCCCCTCCTGGGAGGGGGAGCACCAGACTCAGAAGTTAGAGAGCAAGGGCACAGACACCAAAGCCCCAGGGAAGCCAGCCTGTTTCCTGAGGACTCCTTGTTAAGTCACTGCACACTTCTGGGCCAGTGAGTGGGGCCTGCTGGGAGGAGAGTTGCAGCAGCTGTCCTTCCAGAGAAAGGCCTCAAGGTGCTGGGAAGTGGGGTGAAGAGTCCAGGGGTTAGTGGAAGTCTGCATTGAAAGCTCTGCCAATGACGAGCCGCCTCACTTCGCTGGTCCCAGCCCCGATCTCATACAGCTTGGCATCTCTCAGAAAGCGGCCCATGGGAAAGTCATTGATGTAGCCGTTGCCACCTGCAGCCATGGATGGGGCAGAGAAAAAAGAGAATAGGAAAAGTGATAGGCGGTGGGCAAAGTAAGGGAAGCAAACATGATCAAGCATCTAGAAATGGGCCAGGAGGAGAGACTGATTGGAGAGAAGCAGCAAAAGGTGGTGAGAGGGGGTGTGGTGTGGCCGGAAGGCCACTCAGAGTGCTGAGGATACCAGGCAGAGGCAGGGGAACCACTGGCAGACATGGAGAAGGCGGGGGGAGGAAACTACTGCATAGCGCTTATCGGGTGCCAGGCCCAGAGGGGGGAAGTAATCTGCACCAGCCACAAAGCCAGTCAGTGGTGGAGCTAGGATTTGAACCCAGCCATTTGGCTCAAGCCTGCGCTCTTAAGCACTGTGCAGCAGTGAACTGAGGCTGTTCCACCTCTAAAGTGTCTCCTTTCCCCCATTTCCCGGTGACGGGACCAGGCTGGGGAGATGAGAGGACAGTAGCAACTTGCGGCCTCCGGTGGTTTCCCATTTGCTTTTCCATGTCCTCCCAGTAACTGCACTAAAAGTACAGTTCAGCTACAGCACAGGGTGAGGAGTGGAGGGGAGCCTCTTCCCGGAGGCAGACACAGGCTCTGGGAGTAGGGAGCAGGAGGGGCACTCACCCAAACACTGGATGCCGTCAAGGGCTACCTGTGTGGCACACTCGGCCGAGTAAAGAATCACCCCTGCACAGTCCTGCGGGCGGAGGCTCCAGGTCAGCAGGGTCAGCCAGGACTGCGCGGAGGGGGCCCAACCCCGCCCCTTCCCTGGTGTGTGCCATCCCCTGGGGCCGGCCCTCACCTTGGCAGTGCAGTGGCCCTCATCACAGGCCTTGGCAACATTGTAGACGTATTGACGACAGGCCATGAGACGGGTGTACATATCTGCCATCTTCCCCTGCATCAACTGTGCCCAAAAGTAGGCCACAGGTCAGTGTGCTGGAGACACGCTCCTCTCAGAATAGCTCCCTTGTCCGCAGTGGCAACCTGACAGCCAGGACTGGGGGCCCTCAGGCACAGAGAGGCGAGGGCACTTGCCTAGGAGGGCGACACGGCAGCAGGCCTGGAGTTCAGGCCGGAGAGCTGCCACTGAACTTCAGACCTGGCCGTCCACTCACAGGCCAGAAAGCATGCCTTGGAATGTTACTCCCTCCCCACAACCAACTGGGCTTCACCCTCCAACCCTCCTGGGTTATTCACCTCAAACAAGCAGGGAGGTGACAGGACATGGACTGCCTGACAGCTTCCAAAGCCAGGTAGCAGGCTGAGGAAATCAGGGCCCCAAGTATTCAAATTCATTTTTGTTCGTTTTTGTTTTTGTTTTGTTTTTTTTTTGGCCACACCTCAAGGCTTGCCAGATCTTGCAGAGGCTTGCTCAGGGAACTCCCTCAAGCTCATTTTTGGACAAAGAAGAGTATATTTCCACAGCACATGCCCCATTTGCTCACTTGTTAAAACTTGAAACCAGAGAATGAGTACATCTTCACAAAACTATCCCACTCACCTGGAAGTGGCCGATCTTCTGGCCAAAGGCCTCCCTCATGTGCAGGTAGGGAATAGTGTGGTCGAGGACAGCCTGCATGATCCTGCGAGGAGAGAAACGCTGAGGAGGGGCTTCGCTCTCATCCCACTGCTGGCTGTGTGTGTGTGGCGGGGGATGCTAGTGTGGAAAGGCCTGAGGCGGGGGCAGCCAGGGGAGACAAGGAGCTGGCGTCCGAGGCAGGAGGAAGGAGCCTGAGGATGCTCGTCACCCCTGCTCAGTCACCGCACTGACGGCCCAGCACTTGTGTCCCTGCCCCTGAGACCAGGTGGAGTGGTGGGACCCTGCAGAGATCTAACCCAGGCATCCTGCTGCTTCAAGTTCTGAGTAACTAGTCAGGATGGCTCCTCAGGTTTTTTGTCTGTCACCTAATGATATTTGCCTTCAGTGTGAAGAAAGCAAATGTGACGGGAAAGGTAAATTTTTGTCTCTGGGAGAGGATGCGTAGCAGCTGGGAGGTGGCCCCCGTGGGCCCTCCTGCCAAGGAGCTGTGAGAGCCCCCCCACCCCCAAGCCTTGCACTCACCCAAGGGGCCCACCGGCCAGCACCAGCCGCTCCAGGTCCAGCCCACTCATCAGCACATAGACGCCCTTACCTAGGTGGCCCAGGATGTTGGCAGCTACGGGGAAAAGTGCCGGTCAGAGGGGAGCGGGCAGTCCACAGCCTCTTCATTTTTAGAAAAGGGTTTAGTAACAGGGCTCTCTCACAAGCTAGGTTATGTTGAGATGGCTCAGGTCAATACAACCCTCCTCCCTCCCCAGCGAGGTCCATGGACGAAGCTGTCCAGGAGATGGGCCGTTTGGAGCTGGTGACGGAAACTGCTGAGCACATCCCCACCCTGGAAGCGAGGACACTGGGTGGCCTGGGGGGCTGTGGGCGAGAAGCTGAGTGCAAAGGGTTGACACCCCTGACCCGTCTTTAATACTAGTGGAGTTTTTTCTTGCCGACAGAGGAGCATCTGCACCGATCGCCCTCCCTAGATGCACCTTATAACCAAAGTGCCTTCTCTCAGATAATGGATTGCAGCAGGGAAGGGATGGCTTCTGGCTGAGGCACAGAGCCAGCCTCACTGATCAAGTCTGTGCCCTCTGTCTCCTCAGTGCATCACGGGCTGCTGGCTCTCCCACAGCATGGCACATTTTCACTTCAGGGCAGAAATACTCATAGACTGAACTGCCTTTCCTTCACTGAGTCCAGTTCCACCCATTTATTCAGACGGCTTTTCAGCATCATTAATGATTACCACACTGGCTCCACAGGCAACTGTACGTATGAGGCAGTCCGAAGGATGTGAGTCGGGGAGGGCAGAGCATACCTTTCGACCCCAGAGACTGCAATGCCAGCCCCAGGCACGGTGTGTATCCACACAGGAAGCATCGGGCATGTAGCTGCAGGGGCTCTGGCCGGGAAGGACAGCTGTCCAGCCTGAGACCCACACCTCTGGGCTAGCGGGCCAGGGCACAGTGGCAGGCCTACTGACTGGCCACACATGGTTGGTGAGCTAACACTGCTGAGGCTCTCTGACTAAGAGTCAGGCTTTCTCAGCATGTGACGGGGTCAGGACAGGGCCTCCCGCATTTTCAGAGACTCACCAGGAACCTCGCAGTCTTCGAAGACCAGCTCACAGGTGTTGGAGCCCCTCATCCCTAGCTTGTCCAGCTTCTTGGAGGTGCTGAAGCCCGGCATCCCCTTTACGGGAATAAAAGGAGGTCCTAATTATAGCGCAGCCCCCAGGGGGCCAAGGAAAGGGAAGACCCCTGGGAAGCATCCATCTTTCCATCCAGTCCCCCTTCTTGCCTGATACGCCAGCGATCTACTCACCAGGCCCCTACTCTGTATGTGACTGCCCCATTCCTGGAGAAGCCAGCCCTAACACCTTACCCCAGCCTCCCTGCCGTTGGCTGCATTTCCCCCAGTTCTCACAGGAGCAGTTTTTTTCCCAGTTAAATACCTGATCCCCGGGGCTCTCCTGACTCTTCCTGGCTGTGGTTCCTTTCCTCTGGGGAAGTCACTTCTAAGACACTGCCCTGGCCCACTCAGTTCCTTTGCCGCCCTTGTCCCTCTGCTACCTGCACCTCATGGAGCCTCACCTGGGGTCAACTCAACCACCTATGTGCTTTGCACGCATCAGATGCAGAACGGTCAGGCAGGTGCCCAGCGGAGCAATGCCCTCCAGGAGGGCACTTCCCTCTCCTCCAGGAGACACAAACACCTCGGCTCAGCCAGGAGAGTTCTCGTCTCGGCCACATCCATGTTCTCCAGTCCCTGTTGGACAATCTCCACCCTCTCCCCATGCAGGGTACTGGAAACCTTTACAACACTCATTCTTGGAACTGTCCACTCCCCTGTCCATCCTCCCTGGGGCCCTGGCCTCCTCCTTAGGAATCATTAGGCAGCTGGTTCCTCCACTAACCTTGGCCCCCCTACCCCGCCTTGCTTCTTCTCCCTCAGTTCACCATTGTGCTTTGCTTACTCGCTCTCACATATCTCACTTTCTCTCTCTCCTATTTTGTTTTTCTATTTACCAAAAAAATGGTTCCGTTTTCTCGCATTCCTAAAAGCCAACTGAAACTGCCAACTTCTCACTCTAACTCCGGCTGTCCCCTGTGCCTCTACTGACAATTCTTGGAAGGGGCACTCTCTGGTCCTCACCAGCATCCTCCCGCTCTCACCCTGTGGGCGGCTCGCTCCAGGTCTACCCCTGATACCCTGATGGCCCTCATCTTTCAGGACGTCCAGACAACCTGGCTCTATGGACGGTTCCACTGTCCTCGAATTTGACCCCTCCTCCCCGGACTCCATTTTTCGGCTACCCTCCCTTCAGTCTCCTCTCTTGCCCCAGCCCTGTCCCAGGAGGGAGGCTTGGCAGAGCACACCACGCTGATGGTCTGTACAATCACTTGAAGGAGGTCATCTCTGGTGCCATTCTCAGCCTCCCACCATAACTCCCCCACATTCACCTTCTCCACAATGAAGGCTGTGATGCCCCGAGAAGCTGGCACAACAGTCACATCAGTTTTGGCATAGACAACTAGGACATCTGCATCAGGACCGTTGGTGATCCAGAACTTGTTGCCATTCAGGACATAGTGATCTCCTAAGGAGATTGCCGGAAGAAATATCAATAACCTCAGATATGCAGATGACACCATCCTTATGGCAGAAAGCAGAGAACTAAAGAGCCTCTTGGCAAAAGTGAAAGAGAGTGAAAAAGTTGGCTTAAAAACTCAACATTCAAAAAACTAAGATCATGACATCAGGTCCCATCACTTCATGGCAAATAGATGGGGAAACAAACAGTAACAGTGAGAGACTTTATGTTGGGGGGCTCCAAAATCACTGCAAATGGTGACTGCAGCCATGAAATTAAGGGAAGAAAAGCTATGACCAACCTAGCGTATTAAAAAGCAGAGACATTACTTTGTCAACAAAGGTCTGTTTAGTCAAAGCTATGGTTTTTCCAGCAGTCATATATGGATGTGAGTTGGACTATAAAGAAAACTGAGCGCNAAATTCACCCATTCCAGTCCATTTTAGTTCGCTGATTCCTAGAATGTCGACATTCACTCTTGCTATCTCATTTGACCACTTGCAATTTGCCTTGATTCATGGACGTGACATTCCAAGTTCCTATGTAATATTGCTCTTTACAGCACTGGACCTTGCTTCTATCACCAGTCACATCCACAGCTGGATATTGTTTTTTCTTTGGCTTCATTCTTTCTGAAGTTATTTCTCCACTGATCTCCAGTAGCATGTTGGGTACCTACTGACCTGGGTAGTTCCTTTTTCAGTATCCTATCATTTTGCCTTTTCATACTGTTCATGGGGTTCTCAAGGCAAGAATACTGAAGTGGTTTGCCATTCCCTTCTCCAGTGGACCACATTTTTTCAGACCTCTCCACCATGACCTGCCCGTCTTTGACTGCCCCAAGGGCATGCCTTAGTTTCATTGAGTTAGACAAAGCTGTGGTCCTAGTGTGATTAGATTGACTAGTTTTCTGTGAGTATGCTTTCAGTGTGTCTGCCCTCTGATGCCCTCTTGCAACACCTACCAACTTACTTGGGTTTCTCTTACCTTGGGCGTGGGGTCTCTCTTCACGGCTGCTCCAGCAAGGCACAGCTGCTGCTCCTTACCTTGGACGAAGGGTATCTCCTTACCGCTGCCCTTCCTGACCTTCAAAGTGGGATAGCTCCTCTAGGCCCTCCTGCGCCCGCGCAGCCACCACTCCTTGGGATGCTCCTTCCGGCCACCGCCCTTGGCCTCAGGCGTGGGGTNTGCTCCTTACCTTGGACGAAGGGTATCTCCTTACCGCTGCCCTTCCTGACCTTCAAAGTGGGATAGCTCCTCTAGGCCCTCCTGCGCCCGCGCAGCCACCACTCCTTGGGATGCTCCTTCCGGCCACCGCCCTTGGCCTCAGGCGTGGGGTGGCTTCTCCCGGCCACCCCTGGCCTCAGACGTGGGGTAGCTCCTCTTGGCCGCCACCCCTGACCTCAGACTATATCTGATAGATAGAGTGCCTGATGAACTATGGAATGAGGTTCATGACACTGTACAGGAGACAGATATCAAGACCATCCCCATGGAAAAGAAATGCAAAAAAGCAAAATGGCTGTCTGGGNGTGGCAGGCCTACTGACTGGCCACACATGGTTGGTGAGCTAACACTGCTGAGGCTCTCTGACTAAGAGTCAGGCTTTCTCAGCATGTGACGGGGTCAGGACAGGGCCTCCCGCATTTTCAGAGACTCACCAGGAACCTCGCAGTCTTCGAAGACCAGCTCACAGGTGTTGGAGCCCCTCATCCCTAGCTTGTCCAGCTTCTTGGAGGTGCTGAAGCCCGGCATCCCCTTTACGGGAATAAAAGGAGGTCCTAATTATAGCGCAGCCCCCAGGGGGCCAAGGAAAGGGAAGACCCCTGGGAAGCATCCATCTTTCCATCCAGTCCCCCTTCTTGCCTGATACGCCAGCGATCTACTCACCAGGCCCCTACTCTGTATGTGACTGCCCCATTCCTGGAGAAGCCAGCCCTAACACCTTACCCCAGCCTCCCTGCCGTTGGCTGCATTTCCCCCAGTTCTCACAGGAGCAGTTTTTTTCCCAGTTAAATACCTGATCCCCGGGGCTCTCCTGACTCTTCCTGGCTGTGGTTCCTTTCCTCTGGGGAAGTCACTTCTAAGACACTGCCCTGGCCCACTCAGTTCCTTTGCCGCCCTTGTCCCTCTGCTACCTGCACCTCATGGAGCCTCACCTGGGGTCAACTCAACCACCTATGTGCTTTGCACGCATCAGATGCAGAACGGTCAGGCAGGTGCCCAGCGGAGCAATGCCCTCCAGGAGGGCACTTCCCTCTCCTCCAGGAGACACAAACACCTCGGCTCAGCCAGGAGAGTTCTCGTCTCGGCCACATCCATGTTCTCCAGTCCCTGTTGGACAATCTCCACCCTCTCCCCATGCAGGGTACTGGAAACCTTTACAACACTCATTCTTGGAACTGTCCACTCCCCTGTCCATCCTCCCTGGGGCCCTGGCCTCCTCCTTAGGAATCATTAGGCAGCTGGTTCCTCCACTAACCTTGGCCCCCCTACCCCGCCTTGCTTCTTCTCCCTCAGTTCACCATTGTGCTTTGCTTACTCGCTCTCACATATCTCACTTTCTCTCTCTCCTATTTTGTTTTTCTATTTACCAAAAAAATGGTTCCGTTTTCTCGCATTCCTAAAAGCCAACTGAAACTGCCAACTTCTCACTCTAACTCCGGCTGTCCCCTGTGCCTCTACTGACAATTCTTGGAAGGGGCACTCTCTGGTCCTCACCAGCATCCTCCCGCTCTCACCCTGTGGGCGGCTCGCTCCAGGTCTACCCCTGATACCCTGATGGCCCTCATCTTTCAGGACGTCCAGACAACCTGGCTCTATGGACGGTTCCACTGTCCTCGAATTTGACCCCTCCTCCCCGGACTCCATTTTTCGGCTACCCTCCCTTCAGTCTCCTCTCTTGCCCCAGCCCTGTCCCAGGAGGGAGGCTTGGCAGAGCACACCACGCTGATGGTCTGTACAATCACTTGAAGGAGGTCATCTCTGGTGCCATTCTCAGCCTCCCACCATAACTCCCCCACATTCACCTTCTCCACAATGAAGGCTGTGATGCCCCGAGAAGCTGGCACAACAGTCACATCAGTTTTGGCATAGACAACTAGGACATCTGCATCAGGACCGTTGGTGATCCAGAACTTGTTGCCATTCAGGACATAGTGATCTCCTAAGGAGATTGCCGGAAGAAATATCAATAACCTCAGATATGCAGATGACACCATCCTTATGGCAGAAAGCAGAGAACTAAAGAGCCTCTTGGCAAAAGTGAAAGAGAGTGAAAAAGTTGGCTTAAAAACTCAACATTCAAAAAACTAAGATCATGACATCAGGTCCCATCACTTCATGGCAAATAGATGGGGAAACAAACAGTAACAGTGAGAGACTTTATGTTGGGGGGCTCCAAAATCACTGCAAATGGTGACTGCAGCCATGAAATTAAGGGAAGAAAAGCTATGACCAACCTAGCGTATTAAAAAGCAGAGACATTACTTTGTCAACAAAGGTCTGTTTAGTCAAAGCTATGGTTTTTCCAGCAGTCATATATGGATGTGAGTTGGACTATAAAGAAAACTGAGCGCCAAAGAATTTATGCTTTTGAACTGTGTTGTTGGAGAAGACTCTTGAGAGTCCCTTGGACTGCAAGGAGATCCAACCAGTCCATCCTAAAGGAAATCAGTCCTGGGTGTTCATTGGACAGACTGATGCTGAAGCTGAAACTCTAATACTCTGGCCACCTGATGCAAACAGTTGACTCATTGGGAAAGACCCTGATGCTGGGAAAGATTGAAGGCGGGAAGAGAAGGGGACGACAGAGGATGAGATGGTTGGATGGCATCACCAACTTGATGGACATGAGTTTAAGCAAGCTCCACGAGTTGGTGATGAACAGGGAACCATGGCATGCTGCAGTCCATAGGGTTGCAAAGTCAGACATAACTGAGCAACTGAACTGAACTGAACTGAATGAGAGGAAGTTGGCTACTTGTATAAGTGGTGTGGACCTGTCTTTGCCAGTCAGTCCACCACCACTTCTGTTGACAAAAAAACTGCCCAGCTGGCAAATGCTTCTGGAAACCCCGCAGAGGCACCTCCAATCAACCCATAGGTCTGTCCCTCTGCCCATTTCAGCTCCCAAATCAAGAGCAGCCTCACCTTTCTTTTCTGCTTTCAGCTTCATGGAGACAACATCTGAGCCAGCATTGGGCTCACTCATGGCCAGGGCTCCGATATATTCACCACTTATCAGCTGCAACAAAAACCCCAAAGGGCCTCATTATGATCTGAAGTAGGGGCTCACTGGGACCACTTCTTGCCTGGTCATGCGACACCCTACAAGTCCTATCAGATCCGGGTACAGGAAAAGTCCTAGAAGAGAAGCTCTGTATCCACAAGACTGAAGCTCTTTCCTTTTCCATCATTTCCTTGCAAGGGAAGTTAGTCTGAGGCTTCTGTTTCTTAAAGTGCTCAAGTAAACGTTGTTCAGTGATGACTTGGGTGTTCTGGCCCTGTTTATTTTTTTGACTGAAGCATTTTATTTTTTAAATTTATTTATTTATTTTTTGGCCATACCACAGGGCATGTGGGATCTTCGTTCCCCCACGAGGGCTTGAACCTGCGTCCCCTACAGTAGAAGCACAGAGTTTTAACTGTTGGATCACCAGGGAAAGCCCTGACTGAAGCATTTTAAAGCAAATCTCTGAGCCCTTCCTAGCCCTAGCAGATTCAGGGCAGCCCACTACAGAAAGCAAGTCTGAGCAGCCCTCCCCAGTGGGAGAGGAGCTTCATGCTGGTGTGTTCCTCCAGCCCCATTTCCTCACCTTGGGGAGGTACTTCTCCTTCTGGGTCTCGTTTCCATTCCGCACAATTTGGTTGATACAGAGGTTGGAGTGGGCTCCGTAACTGAGCCCCACTGCTCCAGACACTCGGGATATCTCCTCCATCACCAGCACGTGTTCCAGGAAGCCCAGGCCAGAGCCACCATACTGAACTGGAGGTAGGGGGTGGGGGGTGCAGGAGAGTGGAAAAGGCAGACCAGGTTAAATGAAGACACTGTCTTACATGCTGTAGAGGAATACTGTGACAGCACCTATTTCAAGTTCCCTCTAGCAAAGTCAATAGGCTGATGGCTGTGGACCCTGCTTGCAAGCTCACAGGACTCGTTTTAGTTTTTTCTGCCGCCTTTGGTCAACTAAGGTGTGGTTCAGAAAACAGTCATTGCAACTCCTGCTTTATCTCAAACAGAGCTCTTTTTAAAAATGATTTTATTTATTTATTTGGCCACACCATGCAGTTTTTGGGATCTTAATTCCCCAACCAGGGATTCAACCCAGGCCCTTGGCAGTAAATGCGTGGAGTTCTAACAAGTGGATCACTGGGGAATTCTGTATTTCAGACATATCTCTTAATGAAGACAAGAAGACCTGAGCATCCACTACTCAGAGAGCTTAAGAAGTGCCTAAGTCTAAATTAATTTTTAAGTGGTCACATCATTACTCATGATGTAAAATTTCTACAATCAGCTTAAAATCCCAAGAATTGTCTCCAAGTGGTGAGGAGGTGGTGTAAGGAGAATATTGTGGTCCACCATTACTCTAATGCCCAGTGAACACAGGCCAGAGCAGGGTGGGTCATCCAGGTTTTAGCTGGTGAAGCTGCAGGCTTATCTCTTTACTGGGCACTGTAAGCCAGGCTGGCCTTTGCATCATAAGCTAACATCTGAAACAAAACCCACCAGCTCCTTGCCCTCATCTCCTGGAAACAAGTAGTAAGGCCTATAGGAGACTCTGGATGGGCTGAGGGAAATCTATTAAATATACCATCTGGCCACCTCACACGGAGGCTCAGATGGGTGTCCCTCTCCCAAACACCCCCCAACCTGCTTCTAAATGAGCTCTTGGGCCAAGCTGTGGGCAGAGGACACACAGGCATCCCCTACAGGGACACAATGCCCTGAGCGGTTCTGCCTTCACACTACTGGTAGGGCAGAACTTGGGGTCTAGGGGAGGCAGTAAGCCTGGGGTATTAAGATCACTGCTCAATCTGGAGTTATCTAAACTCCCCAGATCATTTGGGGGAACTTCTTAAGTGTGCAGAGTTGAAGAGTCTGGGTGACCCAAGTGAACCACACTGGCCTAAATCCTTTATCTTTTTAACATCACTGCCTAAAGAAACAGGCTAACTCATTCTTGTCTGGGAGACTCTGGGTTACTTTGAGTAAGATCTTTCCTCTCCTTTCCTTCTTCTTTGGGGAATGTGTTAAAGGGCATGGAAAAAAAAAAAAAAAAAAGCTCTCTATTTGGAAAGAAACCACACTCACCAGGGGCTGTGATGCCCAAGACTCCTAGGTTCCCCAGCTGCTTCCAAAACTCCTGCCAACAGAACAGAGACGCACAGTGGGTTGTGAGAAGGCAGCCAGTCACAGGTGCCAGGCACCTCTGGAACAATGAGATGCAAGGGCTTCCTAAAAAGGGGCTGCATTCTTAGGGGGCTTTTATTCACCAGAAGACTGTGTGAGTCTTGCCAGGCAACAGTACAATTCCCAGCCCAGCCCGGCCCAGCTCCCAGACTGCCCTACCCCCGTCCCTCTCAGTCTGGGCCTCACGACTTACTCGCAGGTTCTTGAACTCATTGCTTTGGTCGATCTCCTGGGCCTGGGGGGCTAGATGCTCCTGAAGGAACTTACCCACGGTCTGACGAAGCTAGAGGGAGAGAGGTGGATGGATGTTGCTGAAACAGTACATAATTGCCGCTGAGGACAGTGTCTCCACTACTGAGGACACCTTCAGGGAAACAGGACACAAATAGCCTCACCAAACAGCATCAAACTGAGAGGCCCCACTAGTTTATGCTTCCTTAGAGGTGATCCTCACCTCTCTTTTTAAAGACTGTTTTTTTAAATGTCACTCCCCTACATATATCATTCCATGGGCTTCCATTGTCTTTAAAAGACAAACTCTTCATACACGTATAATTGAATCACTTTGACGTACACCTGAAACTAGCACAATGTTGTAAATAAACTATACTTCAACTTTTAATTGTAAAAAAAAAAAAAAAAGACAAACTCCTTATCCAGGACCAGAAGGCCTCGTGAGGTAAGCCTTGCAGCTCTTCTAGCCTTCCCCAGTACCCTTCTCATCTCCCATTCACTGTGCTCCAGACATGCTCCCTTCTGTTCAAGGCACGTGTCAGGTTTTTTTTTTGCTCATTAACTTTTGACTAAAAGGGATAATTCAAAAAGAGAGTAGAGCTTGTTCCTTTGAAGGAAAGCTATGACAAACCTAGTTAGCATATGTTCATTGGAAGGACTGATGCTGAAGCTGAAGCTCCAATACTCCGGCCACCTGATGCAAGGAACTGACTCATTGGAAAAGACCCTGATGTTGGGAAAGACTGAAGGCGGGAGAAGGGGACCACAGAGGTTGGGATGGTTGGATGGCATCACCGACTCAATGGACACAAGTTTGAGCAAGCTCCAGGAGATATTGAAGCACAGGAATAACAACAACAAAAGAGATTAGAAACTCCTGGCAGGAAATCTTGAGAGCTGGGATTGAGCACTTCCTGCCTGAGATGATTCAAAGCTCTGTCTGGTGCCTAATGCAACTAGATTTTTGGAGTTTTCAGCAAGCTTAGGCACTTGCTGAGGACCACGGGAGAATCACATTTCTTGGGAATTCAAGCCAGTCCAAGTGAACAGTCTCCTTCCACCAGGAATAACTCTGGTTCCGCTTCATTTGTAACAACCTCTTTCAAGTTTTTTTCAGCTTTGTGCTTTGACCCCATAGGTTGAAGAAATAGCCAAACTCCCTTGTGCATTTCAACTCCACCCTCAACCCCAAGGAGTGTATTTGAAAATGATTTAATGGTGATGATTAATCAGGTTTGAGAACCACAGCCTTAGACAGTAGTGAGGTGTAAGAGGACTTCAGAGAGATTGAGGGCCCTATTGGCAAACGAGGGTAATCCTCTGCTGATTCACCAAAACACCCCCTCGTGCTCCCCCTACTCCCGTCTCCCAGGAGCTTTCTTGTCCCCGACTCCTCGCCTAACTTCCGTAACCAGGCCTTGATGCCTCCACAGACGGGAGGCTCGGGCCCGCGGCCGCCCCCCGCGCTGGCGCGCTGAGTCCCCAGATCATTCATTGCTACTGGGTGAGCGCCAGGCAGCAAAGCGCCCGGGTGACCACCGACCACGGATAAGGGGCAGGAGGAGGGTGAGCCTCCCTACCTGCTTCTGCTCCTCGTTCAGCCCATTGATTGCATCGTCTACGGGCAACAGCGAGTTGGTCCGCTGGGTAATCAGGCCAGCAAGCGACTGCAGCGGCGGTCGTATCCTCCAGTTCGCCACACGCCGACCCAGTAACCAAGCTGCAGTCGCCATCTCTGCCTTGCCCCTGGAGCGGGAGCCCAGGCAGCTGAGAGCCAGTCCAGCGAGCTCGACCAATCCCCGGCTTCGCTGCCGCCACCCAATCGGCGAGGGGGTGGGGGGCCTCCAGGAGCCAATCATCCTCAGCTGACTGCCGAAGGACAAGCTATCAGGCACCAGCCAATCAGGCACAAACCCGGCGAGGTGGGCGTGCTGTGTGGGGAAGCTGGATCTGCCAGCGACTTGTCCGGGTTGCGGTTTTGTTTTTGTTTTTGTTTTTTTAAAGTGGAAGAGCAGAAAGTCTTTTTGAGTAGAGGATGCAGTATCTCCGCGGCGTTAAAAATAGCAGTACCTAACTGCAGACATCTGTGAGAAAACAACTGTTAAAACCATAATCAGGAAATTCGCTGAACGACCCTCAACGCTTCCACTCACCGAGGAAGGTTCGATTCCTGGTGGGAGAAATAGGATCTCGCCCGCCAGAGATCAGGTTTGATCCCTGGGTGGGAAGGTCCCCTGGAGAAGAGAATGGCAACCCTCTCCAGTATTCTTGCCTGGAGAATTTCACGGACAGAAGAGCCTGGCGGGCTACAGTTCATAGGGTCGTAAAGAGTCGGAGAAGACTGAGCAACTCTCACTTTTTCACTTCTGACGCTGGCGGGGCCAAAACAGTTAACAACCACAGTTCAGTTCAGTTCAGTCGCTCAGTTGTGTCCGACTCTTTGCGACCCCATGAATTGCAGCACGCCAGGCCTCTCTGTCCATCACCAACTCCCGAAGTCCACCCAAACCCATGTCCATTGAGTCGGTGATTCCATCCAACCATCCCATCCTCTGTCGTCCCCTTCTCCTGCCCTCCATCTTTCCCAGCATCAGGGTCTTTTCAAATTAGTCAGCTCTTCGCATCAGGTGGCCAAAGTATCGGAGTTTCAGCTTCACCATCAGTCTTACCAATGGACTGGTTGGATCTCCTTGCAGTCCAAGGGACTCTCAAGAGTCTTCTCCAACACCACAGTTCAAAAGCACCAATTCTTTGGCGCTCAACTTTCTTTATAGTCCAACTCTCACATCCATACATGACCACTGGAAAAACCATAGCCTTGACTAAAACAGACCTTTGTTGACAAAGTAATGTCTCTGCTTTTTAATATGCTGTCTAGCTTGGTCATAACTTTCCAAGGAGTAAGTGTCTTTTAATTTCATGGCTGCAATCACCATCTGCAGTGATTTTGGAGCCCAGAAAAATAAAATCAGCCACTCTTTCCCTATCTGTTTGCCATCAAGTGATGGGACCAGATGCCATGATCTTCGTTTTCTGAATGTTGAGCTTTAAAACAAATTTTTCACTCTCCTCTTTCACTTTCATCAAGAGGCTCTTTAGTTCTCCTTCACTTTCTGCCCTAACAATCACAACAAAACTGCAAACAGAAAAACACAGAGTGCCCCGTCCTTGGCAATACATTGTCAGAGTAAATCTAGGAGAACCCTTGCTCTAGGGTGCTCGCTGGTTATAACTCAGGAAAATTTGCTTTATTATGTAGCAGAGTTTGACTTTGATAGAATTTTATGGGAAAGGGGTTGTTAAGGAGTTGCTGTCTTCCAAATTAATATACCTAAGAACAGAAGTCAGGGCTTATTTTTAACAGGGGTGAGGTAGGGGTGGACCCAACTCAGGTTGGGCTCCTCCCCACTGGAAAGACTTGCATTGGATAGAAAGGATTGGTTTATTCAGAGGGCGACCTGGGTTGAAGGCAGATTTTTGTCCAAGAACCAACTCTGTGAAGATTCTGCACTAACTGAATGTTTTTAAAGGGAGACAGCAGGGGAGCTAACTGCAGTTAACCATTTAGGGCTGTGTGTAAGGGGATGGGGATCAGAGTTTTCCTGATCTTCCACTATGTGCAGACTTTCTTCTCAGCGGTTGGTGGTGAAGTAACAGGGTTACTGTTACTGGTGCTCAGCCTAAAGTTACCGTTCTCCACAGGGGTGGCCTTAATTCCAGCAGAAGAACTCAAAGATATTGTTAGGTATATTCCTTGAGGAGGAGCCAGTCCCCTGCTTTGTTATTGTACTATAATTTCTTGACTGTTCCTTTGTTTCTGCCGTCCCTCACTTTTCTGTTTCAGTTCAGTTCAGTCGCTCAGTCGTGTCCGACTTTTTGCGACCCCATGAACTGCAGCATGCCAGGCCTCCCTGTTCATCACCAACTCCCGGAGTTCACTTA